>BMAC01000074.1:335163-371034 GCA_014905375.1 Phtheirospermum japonicum
AGATTAATGAGGCACCCATGATCAAGCAAACCATTGGGCCCACCTTGGAGCCCAAAATGGAACTTAAACCACTTCCAAGCCATCTGAAGTACGTATTTCTTGAGTCGAACGAGAGGAAACCCATAATTATATTTGCGGAGTTGGCGAAACATGAAGAAAAAGAACTCATCGAGGTTCTTAAAAGTACAAACAAGCGATAGGATGGAGTATCGGTGATATCAAGGGGATAAGTCCGGTCACATGCATGCACCGGATCGATCTTGAAGAAGGAGCGAAATCGATACAAGAGAGACAACGACGTTTAAACCCTACACTCAAAGAGGTGGTCAAGAAGGATATTTTCAAACTGATCGAAGAAGGGATCATATATGCTGTCTCCGATAGCGAGTGGGTTAGCCCGGTATACGTTGTTCCGAAGAAAGGGGGCATCACAATAGTGGAGAATGAAAAAGGATAAATCATCCCAACACGCTTAACCACCGGGTGGGGGATGTGCATTGACTACCGCAAGCTCAATGCAACGACGAGGAAGGACCACTTCCCACTCCCATTCATGGACCGATTGCTCGATAAGCTAGCAGGGCATGAGTACTATTGCTTTTTAGACGGTCTTTCCAGCTACTACAAAATCGCAATCGCTCCGGAGGATCAGAAAAAGACCACATTCACGTGCCCCTTTGGCACGTTCGCTTACCGAAGAATGCCCTTTGGCTTGTGCAATGCCCCAGCGACCTTTCAGAGATGTATGATCTCCATTTTCACCGAATTCATCGATGATTTTCTCGAAGTCTTTATGGATGACTTCTCGGTATTTGGCTCTTCCTTCTCTCATTGCCTAAACAATTTAACAAAAGTACTTGAGCGATGTGTTGAATCTTACTTGACCTTGAGTTGGGAGAAGTCGAATTTCATGGTAAAAAGTGGTATTGTATTGGGACATGTGGTGTCGAGCAAGGTTTTGGAAGTTGATAAAGCGAAAATCAACGTGATTGAAACTATTCCACCCCCGAAGGATGTTGAAGGAGTCAGGAGTTTTTTGGGACATGGGGGCTTTACAGACGTTTCATTAAAGACTTTTCAAAAATCTGTCGCCCGTTATGCAAGTTGCTTGGGAAGGATGTGCCTTTCGAATTCAATAGCGAGTGTCTTAGCGCCTTTAACGTCTTGAAAGAAAAAATTGACACAAGCGCCAGTGGTAGTGGCACCGGATTGGTCTCTTCCTTTCGAGATTTTGTGTGATGCTTCGAACGAGGCAGTTGGGGCAGTTTTAGGCCAATGAGTAGATAAATTGCTGAGGGTTGTTTACTATGCTAGCTATATGTTGAATAGCGCCCAACGCATCTACACTACTACCGAGCGAGATCAAGGACAGAAAAGGGAGCGAGAATGTAGTTGTCGATCACCTGTCCCGTATGCTAGTGGATGGAGAGCCAAATAAAGTCGAGTTTGTGGATGATGTGTTCCCTTACGAAAGCACATATGCCGTCGAAGAAATAAATGAACCATGGTATGCTGATTTTGTAAATTTCCTTGCTTGTAAGATTATCCCTAACCATATTTCTTCGCAAGAAAGAAAGAGATTTTTGTTCAAATGCAGGAGTTTCTTTTGGGACGCTCCTTACCTCTACAAGCGTTGCAAGGATGGGCTTTTTAGGAGATGCATACCAGATGAAGAGAAGATAGGCGTGCTAAGATTTTGTCATGACGAGGGAGGACACTTCGGAAGCCAGAAAATGGCCTTCAAAGTCCTCAAGACGGATTTTAATGGCCCTCACTTTTCGCCGACGCCTTCCAATACTGAAAAACATGCGATAGGTGCCAACGTTCGGGAACAATAGGGAAGAAGGACGAGATGCCATTGGTGCCCAATCAAGTGATCGAGATCTTCGATATTTGGGGCATCGACTTCATGGGTCCTTTTCTAGGAGTGGAGAGTACGAGTACATACTCATAGGAGTCGATTACGTGTCGAAATGGGTGGAGGCAATTCCCACAAGGAGAGCTAACTCCGAGATCGTCCTTAAATTCATTCAGGAGAACATTTTTAGCCGATTCGGAATGCCGAGAGCGGTTATAAGCGACGGGGGGAGCCACTTCTGTAATAGGGCCTTTAATCGACTGCTGAGCAAGTACGGGGTGCGTCACAAGGTGGCAACCCCTTATCATCCACAAACCTCAGGACAAGTAGAGACGAGCAACTGGCAGATCAAGGGCATCTTAGAGAAAATCGTCAAACCAAAGCGTAAGGACTGGGCATCGAAGCTAATTGATGCACTGTGGGCTTACCGTACAGCCTACAAAATGGTGTTGGGCATGAGCCCATTTCAGTTGGTTTATGGAAAATCATGCCACCTACCCGTCGAATTGGAGCATCGAGCAGAGTGGGCAATTCGAACATTGAACCTTGATTTAGATGAGGCCGGAGGGTATAGGAAGCTTGAGCTAAGCGAACTTGAAGAGATTCGCAACGACTCATATGAAACAGCATGGACGAGAAAACGGAAAATGAAGGAATAACATGATAAAAAAACTCGTTCCCAAAAGCTTGGAAGTCGGTAAGTTAGCTTTGCTCTTCAACTCTCGCTTCAAACTATTCCCTGGGAAATTGAGATCAAAATGGAGCGGTCCGTTCTTGATTACCGACATAAACGAATATGGAGCCGTGACTTTGCTTGATGAAAAGAGCAACTCCACTTTCCAAGTCAATGGCCATCGTGTGAAAAGGTATCATGGGGGACCTATCTCGCAGAAAGATCACGAAGTAGTGATTCTCAATGATCCACCTCAAGAGAGTTGACGCACGTCTGAGGTATCGTCAAGCATAAGACGTTAAACGTTGCACTTCTTGGGAGGTAACCCGAGCTCTTCTTGTATATTTTTCTACTTTAATGTATATATTTGTAGTTATTCGTTGGGTAGAGTATTTGCAGGTTCTACGGCTGGTTGAATGTGCGAATTTCGAATTTCCAGATCTGACCGGTCGGTGACCTAGTGTCCACCGGTCGGACAAATCCAAGTAGGGGTAACCGATCAGATAAAAATTGACATCGATAGGACGGTCCGTACGGAAAACTATTTCAGGAAGGTATTTATCATGCAAGGGAGGCCAAGTGGGTAAGATATTCTGACAATATCTTTAAGGTAAGGAGGATCTTTAATTTGGAGGGATTACTTTATTTTGATTGAGTGAATATCTTCTTTCCCCTACTCTTGATTTAATTTGATACTGAGAATCCCCTAACCTACCTCTTCAAATCCTATATAAACCCACAAACCTGGACTCAAAATCCCACACCAAAATTCCTTTCTCCTCTTTCATCTCTGCAAGCACCAACCGAGACAACATGAATCACCACAACAACAACGCTTATGGGTGGGTGCCAAGGAAAAAGCACGAAGACATGATCGAAAAACTTGAAGAAGAGGCGGAGGAATATCGCCAACAAGTCCATAAGCTGCAACTGGAACTCCATGATTGCATGACTGAAGAACTTGATTATGTCAAGAACATTGAGCGTCTCCACGGCATCCTGGACAAAGCGGAAGCCGAGATAATGCGACTCAATCGGAGAATCGTTGAGCTTGAGGAAGATGTGAGGGATTTGTACAACCTGGCCTACAAAGATGTTCCATCGCCTAAGTAGTCAAATAGGCTAGAGACTGCGAGAGTTTATATTAATGAGTTTTTTTTTTTTTTTGGGGGGGGGGTTTAAAATAATTGTCCTTGAATAAACGAGCAAATTTGCTCGAATTATTTAATAAATAAATATTTTATGAATTTTATTGCTCTTATTTGATTCTCAATTTTAAATTCTTGCAGGGCATCACAATACATAATTGTTATATAAAAAAACGGAGAACAGTGCAGACCAGCCGGTCAGACAACTCAACCGATCGATCAAAACTCACTAGACCGCAGTCCGACCGGTCAAGGGTCTAGACCGATCATTCAGAGCCTACTGGGCACCAGTCTGATCGGACCACAACACATACCGATCGGACGACGGCCCAGTTTATTATAAGTCTGTTATTTCAGACGCAAATTTCATAACCCCAACTCAAATTTTCTTTCTCCTTGCAGAGCGTAATCCAATAATTCGTCACTTTCAAGTTCAAAACTCGACAATCAAGACATATAACAAGTCCGATTGGTGACTTCAACACACCCAATTGCTCCCGGTCGGAGAATTTGGGAATCAAGAACCAATCACCCAAATCGCATCAAGTTTTCCCCACCGTCTCAAAATCAAAAAACTTGAGGTACAATGATTGTAACTCAGCTTAATTGAATTGTTTGGTGAGTGGAATTGCAGGTGTTGTGGAATTGGAGATTGTTTTGCACAAAATTAAACTTGAAGGGTTAAGTTCTTAAGGCGCACACTAAGTGTTCGACGAAAGGTCTGAGTGAAGTTCGGTTATCTATTATGAGATTTTGCACTCGCCATGGCATCGTCATCTCGCCCAAAATGCGAAAATTCCTCAACCCGTGTCCCGAGCAACACCCGGAGTGGGTTAGCTCCCTTCAACCTCAAAGACGAATGCGAGGTCACACTTTACAAATCCCTCATTAAACGGGACATCTACCAACCCCGTTTCACCAGCCTCGAGTTTTGGGAGGAGGAGGCTGACGGTGGGGATAAAACGGCGAAAAAATTCCTCAAGGGCATCGACGCCCTACAACTAAGAAAGTGGGCCGGTGTCCACCAATAAGGGTATCGAACTCTTATGCTCGAGTTCTTTACGACGTTTCAAAAGTTAGCCGATGGGAGTTTTGAGTGTTGTTTCCAGAACCAAACATTCCACACATCGATTGGCGACCTCGATGAAATCTTTGGGATTGATAGCAAGAAAAGTCCGAAGCCTGGTTTCGAAATCGACGATTACAACAAGAATGATTGGTGGGCCAAACTTTCGGGAGCACCACCGGAACCCGGGTGCCGTTTCAACTCGACATCCTTACGATCCAACGCCGTGTATCTTACGTATAAGTTTTTCATGCAAGTGTTCTTGGGCAAAGAGGACGCCACGAGAATTTCTTCCTCCGAGTTGAAAGCGTTATGGATTGCATACAATATTGGTAACTCAAGAATCTATCCACTCTTGATCGCCGCTATCGAGAACATCCAACAAGTAAGGGATAAGAAAACGGTGAAACTCACTCTGAGAGCCTTCATCACGGAGCTCGCACGGCACCACGGCTACGACCCTTCTGACGACGACATCATTTACCCTAGTGTGGGGAATGAGTAACGGACGGAGCATTGCTATTTTGACATTCATGATGCTCAACGATATAAAGCGAGCCGAGTTAGTCGAGAATTCCGACATTGATGATGCCGACGATGAGGATGATAACGACGATGAGGATGATAATGACGAGGAGAATGAGGAGGGTGACGGGGATGAGACTATGAATGAGGGAAACGGAGGGAATGGGAACACCGGTTCCCATACTTACGAGAATGATGACTATAGAGGCGGAGTTTATTTGTCCGACGAGCAGTGGCAGCAGCAGCAGGACTTTCAAGCGCGTATGTTTGCTCAAATGGGGAATTGCACATCCACCAAGAGGAGCACGCGAGGAACGCTCGCCAGGACTCCTGGGCAGCAAGGGAGGAAGCTCGAGAGGAGGCTCGTTACTTCCGGAGCACATTGACGAACTTGGGCAATAGTTGGGCAGAGACTTCTCAGCATCTTGCCCGATTGTCCGGAAGCGTTAAGGCAAATCATCAACACCTCATTCAAATTGACGAACGTATTTCCCATTTCGAGCAACGCTATCCACCTCCACCCTCGGACGACATGGACCAGTAGGTGGGGCCCATGCCCCAACTGTATCACCACTCTATCCCACTTTTATTGCTATCTAGGATATTTGACATTTATTCGGGTTTTTGTAACATTATTTCCTTTTTTGTTTACGTGGTGATGACTTTGGTTAACTCGTGGTTTATTCATTTGCATGCGTTGGGTTATTGACATTTTTCTATTCCCTATGATTCATGTTCGTGTTATAGCAACCAGGAGATTGCTGGTTTTTCTTAACAGGGGGAGG
The DNA here is from genome assembly GCA_014905375.1 of Phtheirospermum japonicum. NCBI lineage: Eukaryota > Viridiplantae > Streptophyta > Magnoliopsida > Lamiales > Orobanchaceae > Phtheirospermum > Phtheirospermum japonicum. The sequence goes on from BMAC01000074.1 coordinate 341,219, forward strand.
GGACAGGTCATCCGGTCGATAATACATAGGCAACCGATCGGAATATACCCACTGGACTCCAGTCCGATCGGTGTGGCTCTATGACCAGTCGGACAAGTCCTAGAGTGATCGCTTTGAGTCCATACATGCTTAATTCCGTCTCTTTGTTAGCCACGAGCTTAATTGTAGCTCTTATTTCATTTAAATTTGTGAGATGAGAGTTTATTGATCATTGGTTTATTGAGATATGAGGATTACAGGGTGGAAATTAGTGGGATACTATTAAAAAAAAAAGAAAGAAAGTAAAAGAAAAAAAATATACATAAAAAAATGAAAATTAAGGGTGCTTAAGTTCATAAGAGTATCTAGATGTTAAAAAAAATTAATAAAAAAATAAAAAAGGCAAATATTCGGGTTTTAGGGTTAGAAATAGCCTTAGCTATAAAAGGCTTAAGATAATGGTATATGGTTGTTTGGGAAGAATGAGGAGCAAAATTATGCTCTATGCTTAAAATTTTAGATTGAGTGAGTTATTGATTGCGTTTGTTCGCAAGTTAGCCACACATCTTTATATATGACATACCTTACCAAAAAGCCTACACTACAATCCTTAAAAGTCCTAATCCGATTCTTGATCGAATGTGCTCACTTATGCGATGAATGAGTCTTTAATATTCACGAGTCGTTGAATGCATGATTATGTTAATTCGAGCGTATACACCTACCCTTTGGAAAACACGAGCGAATGAGTGCACCATTATATATTTCCCTTTTGAGAGGACGCATTCTTTAGATTTCAAGGTGAAACAGTAATACGAGTTAGCTTCTTGATTTTCGACAAAAGTTTTTATAATTGCAAAACTAAACTATATTCACAACATGACTCTAAGCTCTTAACTTGGTCACTTCTCTTGATTTTGATTCTTTCGTTTGTTCGAGGAAGAACAAACAAATTAAGCATGGGGTGGTTGATTCGTACGTTTTTGTTACGAATATGTACATAATTGAGTCCTATTTTAGTCTTTTTATTTTCTTTTTTTGGGTTAAGAATGAGTTGAATTGCATCATTTTGCATTTTTCGTCTCTTTACTTAATTTTCCAACTTATTAATCAATAATTGGTCCAAACGAGAATAATTCTGTGATTTTCTCATACAGCTAGAGTGTCCGGTGGATTCAAAGCACGAAGATTGAAGGAGAGACACTCACAAGTAGCCCAAAAGGATGCACACCGATCGGACAGCTCATGTATACCGATCGGTGTAACTGTTGACATGCACACCGACCAGAAAGCTGGCGCACCGAGCGGACCCGGGTACAGAAGCTTTCGTCCGATCGGACAAGGCGTATGACCGGTCAGACAAGAGCGTTACGAATGCAGATTTTTGGGAATTTTCAGTTACGAAATGGTTAAAAACATGTTTAAAATAGCAGAGGCGGCTAAGGTTCATAATATTCAGTCCCGGAGGCCGGAAGAGACGGTTAGACACACAAAGAACACTCAAAGGTTAAGAGATTTGACACATCTCTAATACCTCTAGATAAATTTGTGCGACGCTGTATCAATGTTCGATTCGCAGCAATTCCCATTCATGGCAAGGATTCTGGGTTCGTGACAAGCCTCGGGATTTTACGCATCACTCGGAGTACCTTCGTTCGCCGTCATCACTCGTTGAAAATAGTTCAACGATCAGTAATCTTTAAACTCGTCTTTTGAAATGATGTCTTTGAAGAAGTTTTGGAATTTGTTATGAATGGTTTGAGAACATGATTGATGATGTTTTGTTGATCGCTAGTTAGAGTATTGGTTATTCGTAGTTCGCTATCGTGTGTTGGGTATTGATATTGGTTGTACAATTGTTTTGGATTGATTGTCAAGTTGTGATTAATTTAGTTACTCTCTTGAAGTATCTTAAGTACTTGAATTATTTTAGAATTTGTTTGATATTTGAAATGATTTAGTATGCTGCATAGCAATAGAATTGTTAGTGATTCGATTGATAGTTGTAATCGTTATACACAATCGTTAGAATTATATATAGTCGTTTGAATAACGACAATCGCTTTTCTCATAACTTGTCGAGAGGTTAACGCCCTCGAGACAAGAATAGTTCGTTTTCCTTTATTTTAAGTTATTGAAATGAAACAATTTCCCAAACCCCCCTGTGTTCGTGTGTTTTTAGATAGAATTGTGATAGTAGTATAATAAACATCGTTAAATCTGATTCCCATTCCTCGAGATCAACCCGAGTTAATTCATCATTCTACAAGTGACCCCGTTCTCTTGTGGGCGAACTAAAACCCTTTCAAAACGTAGATGCGTATTTGTTAACCAGAATTTAATTTTGGAAGGAACACAAAAGTTCGGCTCAGTGTTGAAAGTATATCAACGGATTCTTGGCTTGGTATTATCGAAAATTGATTCAATTGAAAGATTCTATGTGTTTCAAGCTTTGGAAATAAAGGAAAAAATGCCAATAAAACAATTAACCTAGCTAAACTATTCTAGGAAATCAAATTGCATGTTGGTAGAATGCCTCGGTCGTATGCCTTAATCTATAATGCAAGCAAATCAAGGAAATAAGCAAAAACAAGCATTGTTTCACCAAGTACAAGCATGCATGCACAAGGTACAACTAAGCTTGCATGTAGATAAAAACTTGAAAAATGCAGATTTACTAAAATTGAAAGCACAAATAGCAAGAGAAATGAAAATTAAGATCAAAGTTCGAAACTTTACGTGAAATAACAAGTATCAAGCAATAGATCTAGGATTTAAGCCAAAACTATGCATGAAAATTAGATTGCAAATAAAGCACAAGAGCAACTTAGAATTTAAACAATCTAAGACCCGATCTACGATCTAGATGTTTCACTCATCTAGAATCCATAGCCAAATCATAAGTTTCAACATGAATTTAAAGAGGTAAGAAAAAAAGCATAAAATGAAGAACAAGGCATGAAATTGAAGAACAAGCTTGAAAATAAAGGAAAGCTTACTATAATAAAAGATGAGGATCCAATAGCTTGAATTACAATCAAAGTACTAATCCAAATGAGAATTTGGATTATCCTTAGGCTTACAAACCCAAGGCCTAGCATGAAAGTAAATCTAAAACTAGGGAAAGAAATTACATCAGAGCTTGAAATTGAATCTAAAACCTAAGAAAAGAGAATTATCCAATAGCTTGAGAGTAATTTTGATCCCAAACCCTAGCTTGGGTTGGGAGAGGAGAGTTATCTTCAATGGTGCAAGGTGTGGGCTTTATATAGTTATTTGTAGGGGCAAAAATGCCAAAAACATCAAAATTCCCGCAGCCCTCAGCGTTGCAGTCGATCAACTGCAGGGGGTGTCGATCGACTGCTCTGCTACAAGATGTTGGTCTCTATCCGGCAGTCGATTTGGACCTCGTTCATTCTATCCGTGACCAGTCGATCCGGCAGTCGATTTTTAGCTTTTCAGCCAATCCTGGATGCTTTCGGCTCGAATTTCTCATTTTTCGGTCCACAACGTCCGCCGAGTGAATATAATCCCTTTTAGCCACCTACAAAACAAGAATTCAAACTTAAAAACCCAAAAATAGCACAAACACCTCACACATAGTTCACTTAAAGCCAAAAAGAAAATAAATAAGAAAAAGACCTAAAACCTAATGAAAAACAACTCAAAATGACCAAAAACAATGCTAAGCTCTAACTAGAAACACAAGAAAAAACACAACAATTACATGCAAAACACCTATTCAAAATCAAAGACGAAGCGGAAGGATATCACAAGTTAGAGTCTTTTGAGTTGGTGGAGATTCTTGACAACTCTGATGAAATCACCAGGACGAGCAAGCGAAAGATGAAGGAGAAGCACGAAAAGAAGCTCGTTCTGAAATTCAACAAGTTTAGTCAAGTCAATGGGCATCGGGTGCAATTGTATCACGGAGGGCCTATTACAAAGAACGATCGTGAAGTTGTGCTACTGAACGATCCACCTCAAGGTGTCTAAAATTCAAATGAGGTATCGTCGAGCAAAAGACGTTAAAAGTTGCACTTCTTGGGAGGTAACCCTAGTTTTTATCATTTTAGTCCATAGTTTTGTTTGATTTTTTGTTTTTCTCTTTATTTTTGTACATATTATTGGGTGTGATAAATTGGAGTTGGATAGATGTGGTAATGGTGTGCTGAGTATGCAGTGGGTGACAAAAACAAGCAATTCCATACCATCCAGCCGGATTGGTGATGATGACTGGTCGGATGAAACACACTGGATAACCATCCGAACGGATGAGTGGTGATAACTGGTCGGATGAAACACAAAGTACTACCATCCGACCAGAAGGGTGATGATGACTGGTCGAATGAAATAAACTGCAATACTATCCGACCAGATTATAGCCACATTTGACCGGACGTTGCTACAGTTTTAAACCATTTCGCCCCCCAATTGCAGTTTTCACTCAACAAAAACAATTCCCTCTCCAAAGAAACGTGAAAGAGAGAAACTTCGATCTTCCAATCTCACCACAAATTACAAACTCAACCACCACACAACTACATCCGCCTGGAACACCCGAATCGCGAACCGCTAAGTAATTAAATCCGATCGGAAGACACATAGCTCTAAACCCAATTCTCACAAAAAAAAATGCCCATCTTCCTTCAAAAAGGTACATTAGCTTTAAAACCCCAATTATTTGAATTATTTGGGATTTGAATTGCAGGGATTTCGAAGGGGGATTTTTGGTTTTAAGCAATATAGCAAGTTTGGGGGTTAAATTTGAGACGCACAGTAGGTGTTCGACGAATTGTCCGACAGAGTTTGTTCCTAAATTTTTTCCAGTTTTTGCATTTACTATGACATCCGGTTCTCGACCATCGTGAGGAGAGAACACGAGCAAGGTAAAAGAAGTAAGACGAGGGAGAGGACTAAGCGATATTATACCATCTCTTGTGCCATTCCACCTTAAGGACGAGGGGGAGATCAAACTCTACAAATCATTGATCACCCCGGGACGTCTACGCTCCCCGACACATCGACATGGCATTTTTGATGAAAAAGGCCGAATAAAGAGATAAAACTGCTGAAAAGTTTTTATTGGGTATCAAGGTGCTCGATTTGGAAGTTTGGGCCATTATTAAGGCACCCGGACACCGAACACTCATGCTCGAGTTCTTCACAACCTTCAAGCCCCTCGCCGATGGTTCTTTTTACTGTAGGCTCCTTGACCGTCCACTCCACACCACCAACACTGACCTCGACGTGATTTTTGGCATCAATCGAGATGCATATGAATCGATACAACATGAAGATACGATAAAAATGTGTGGTGGACCAGACCCACTGGAACACAACAAGAATCGGGATACCATTTCAACATCACCTCTCTTTGATCCCCTGCCACATATTTGATGTACAAGTTCCTCGTCCCAGGGTTTTTGGGCAAAGAGGACATCACGAGAATGTTGTTGGCCAAGTTATGAGCACTATGGATTTCATTCCATCGGGGAGACGTGAACCTGTATCCTCTCCTCACAGTAGCGATCGAAAACGTGTAAAGAGTGCACAAAAAGAAATCAGCTAAGATCACACTCGGCACATTCATCACCGAGCTCGAACGATATCATAATTGTGCCCCCTATGACGACGATATTACATATCCGAGCGTGCCGATAAAAGTCAAGATTCCAAAGTATAATGGGCGAAATGTGACTATTCTGACTTTCTTGGGGTATATCGATAAGGAAAGGGATGAAGCCGACGAGGAGAGCGACGATGAAGAAAATGAAAAGGAGGATGACGACGAGGGTGATCAGAACGAGAATACTGAGCATGTCAAGCATGGAGATTACGGAGAGGGTCTTGAGTACGGCGGATATATCGAAGGATACGGCGGGGGATACTACGATGCTGGTAATGCCTACAAAAAAGCAGGCCGAGCGAATAACAGTATTATTCTGACACGCAGTGGAGGCAGACACAAGACTTACAAACGAGCGTCATGGAGCAAATGAGGCAAATGCGCCTCAATCAAGAGAGCTATGCGTGGGATGCTAGCCAAGATACGTGGGAGGCATGCGAGCAGGCCCGAGAGAATGCTCGAAGAAGGCGCAAGGAAGCTAGGTCGTTCCACAAAACCTTGGCAGTACTGGACGCTAACATTTCCGAGACGAATCAGAATCTTGTCCAGTTGAACAGCAGAGTCGAGGCTAATAATGACTACCTCGTCTCCATTAACAGGCATCTTATGCGGCTTGAGCAGCGCTATCCACCAACCCCTCCAGACCACATGGACATGTGGGCGGGCCCGCTCCCCAGCTGTATCATTTTCTATCTGAACTTTTGTTTTTCATTTGTAGTGATTTGTGTTATTTTGTTTCTTCATTTTGTGTGCGTGAGTGTCTGTATTAACTATTTGACTAAACTATTCGCATGTTTTGGGCTGAAGAAATATGACGATTGCAGGTTGGAAGTTAGTGGAATTTTAAAAAAAATGTAATTAAGGATGCTTAAATTCATAAGAGCATCCAGATGTTAAGAATAAAGCCTATTTATAAAGGCAAGTGGATATTGTTAGTTCGGGTTTTGGGGTAATAACCTTATTTATAAAAAGGTTGAAAATAGCAATATACTAGTATTTTGGGAGGAATGAGGAGCAAAACTTTGCTCTATGCTTTAAATGTTTGACTGAGTGAGTTATTGATTATGTTTGCTCTCAATTTAGCCACACATCATTATATATATCACATACCCTAACAAAGAGCCTACATTAAAACACTGAAAGTCCTCATCTGATTCTTGACTAAATGTGCACACATATGCGATATACGAGTTTTTAATTTTCACGAGTCGTTGAATGCATTTTTGTTGACCCGAGCGTATACACTTACCTTTTGAGAAACACGAGCGAATGAGTGCACCATTATATATCTCCATTTCGAGTGGATGCATTCTTTTGATTTTAAGGTGAAAAGGAAATACGAGCTTAGATTAAGAGTTTTCGACAAAAGTGTGTATATTTTTAAAACGATATTTTATGCACAACATGACTCTCTGATCCAACTACTTTCATACTTGCTTGGTTTTGATTCTTTCGTTTGTTCGAGGATGAACAAACTAATAAAGCGGGAGGTGGTTGATTCGTACGTATTTTTTATGTATTTGTATATGATTCGAGTCATCTTTGAGTCTTTTTGTTGTCTTTTTTGGGTTAAGATTAATCTATTTTTCATAATTTTGCAGTCTACAACTTTTTACTTAACTTTCAGATTTCTCGATCATTAATTGGTCCTTTTAAGATAATTTATGTATTTTCTCATGCATCTAGGGCGCTCGACGAGTCTAGGATTTCAAGAGGATTAAGCTCGTAAGATGTTACGAGAATCAAGAGACAAGGACGAGAAAGTCAGCGCCGAGAAGTAGCCAAAAGGACACTCATTCGGTTGGATGGATCTGACATCCGACCAGATTGACCTATGAAATCATAACCGGTCGAATGGATCTTACATTCGACCAGATTAAACCCACTGGACTCACAGCCGGTCGGATGGATCTAACATATGATCGAATAAGATGACAAAGACCCCCATCCAGTCGGATTCTTTAGACCATCCGACCGGATGCAAGCGTTACAAACTCGGATTTTCAAATGATTTTCAGTTACACAGGCATTGAAGAGGGCTTTTTACTACAAAAGACCATAGAATCCGATACCAGAGGTCATCTTTTCATACAATTTATCTTGGTAGCCATTCTTGGCACTATAGAGTAAACGAAACACTAAAGCCCTTATGGCAATTCGATCGGTTTCGTTAGTTGATCATTCACCTTGAGAAGTGCAGTAATCCAGAGTTCGTGACAAGCTTCGGGGTTCATTGCATAGAGTGTCTCTTCTCTGGAAGCGCTGGATATAGTATAGCTTTCATCATTCAAGTTGATCGTACTCTCGTTTGGAATTAGTATTTCCTAAAACTCTCTTTTATTTCATAGTTGTGAAAACTTTAGGTTTTTTATTCTTGTTTTGATGTTTGGTTCTGAAATAATAAAAATGTGATTTGGAGAATGAAATCACTTAATTAGTTTTACAGATGTTCCGTGTTGGTTAATTAGTTTGACGTTAATCTTGTTTTTATTTGGATTTTAGTTTGGTAATTGATCTTAAATAAAATCGTGGTTCGCTACTACCTTTCATATGTTCGATAAAATGCATGAATGATAATTGGTAGTGTAATGTTCTTGTTAAGTTTTAAATAGCTTATAAATTAGTTTATAAATTCGTTGTTAAGTTATTGCATAGAGATTGACACTCTCGTTGCTAGATTAGTTTGAAATTCTAGTTTGTTAAAAAAATCAAGTCAAAAACCCCTTTTGATCATGTGTTTAGAATTAAAACTTGTGATTTTCTTTATAATAATCATCGTCAACTCCGTATTTCCACTCCTCCAGAGAGTCGACTCGGTTTAACTTGCTAGTATACAATGACCCCGTTCTCTTGCGGGCGAACTTGTTTTCAAAATGTAGACACGCATTGTTTAACTTGATTTTAATTTTGAAAGCACAAATTGTTCAACTCATATATATATACATATAGAAAAACACAAACATATATATTTGCAGCATTTTTACTCTTTATTTCACCTCAAAAAATCACTTTTTTAAAGAGGGCCCTCTTAGCCGCCATGGTACCACTCTTAACATTAAATCCACAAAATCAAATGTACTTTTAAAGGTTGATATCCCCTCAGACCTCAGAGGACCCATTCACACTATTTTAATAAAAATTTATATTTTTCTCATATATGGTAGTGATGATCCAGAATGTGTGCTGATATCAAACATTTATGACATGACATAATTTCTCCAATTTTCTCAAAACTTATTAGATTCATTTACATAATCCAAACATGTGAAGATGATATTAGGATTTCGTACCAATGGCTAACGATAAATGGTGAAAAAGAAGATTATATACGTTTAATATATGATCACTTGGCCAAAATTCTTATAACAAGAAAGCTATTGAAGCACATGAAACTGTAGGTGACTGGCTGACCATTCACATACTGAGTTTTGTGTGATTGGCTAATTGGACAACGTTGTATAAGATATGAGATAAATGTAATAACTCTAAGACTGTGAGCGTTTATTAGTATTGAATTTTTTCACTTTCTCAAACTGTTGGCATTTGTAATTTCATGAAAAAAAATATTGTTTGGTGAAGGTTTAAGTTACTATTGAATAGCAATAAAGATAATTGGCAATTAATGAATGTAAGAGATAAATGTATTATACTAGTCCGATATGGATTTGGATAGGTTGATTTATTGAGTGATAAACATCAATGATTCAGTTCGTCGTAGTGTAAGGGTGTTGTGGTTTTATTACGGTTTAATCGACTAATGACAAAAGAACTCTCTAAACTAACATACAGAAATGATAAGAACACACCAATTATGTAACTGTTGCTTTCACAAGTACCCAAAGGATGGGACAAAATCTTATTAAGAAACCTGCAAAAAGTATGATCAAATACATTATAAAAGTTGAAAGCTTTAAGGTAGAAAATGACATCTTTAGCTGATAGGTTATCTGTTCATTAATGCTTGAGAAATGTGATGCACACCCTTACTATATATAGGGTGGCTCATGACAAATATCTAGGTAAACAAAATACACATGTCACCACCTCATAGGTGCTGCTAAACCCTAGAATCCTAATGGTAGGAAATAAATAGAGCTACATGACAGCTAACAGGACAAAGAAAATAAAATGGCAGTGGAAAGAGCAATGTTCTGGTGTGCTGCAGTGCATGGAGCTTCTATGCATGGGACTTCATGGATGTGATCAGGTCCTTCCTTTTATAGGCCCCCTCAATTCGAGCGAGGTGTGAGGCACAACCATCAGTTTTTGTCTCAACCGAGTGAAGGATTGGTTGGATAATGGTTTGGTAAAAATATCTGCAACTTGATCAAATGATGGTACATGCTGAACCTTAATGGCTTGATCATCAACCTTTTCTTTAACAAAATGAAGATCAATTTCCAAATGTTTCATTCTTGAGTGATGTACTGGATTCTTGGCAAATGAGACTGCACTAAGGTTATCCACCCATACTATTGGAGGTTGAGTTAGAGGTATTTTCAGCTCCTTTAAGAGTGATTGAAGCCATATTATATCACAGGTCACTTTTGATAATCCTCTGAATTCAGCCTCTGTGCTACTTCTTGATACTACTGTCTGTTTCTTTGAGCTCCAAGTGATAAGATTGCCTCCCATGTAAATGCAAAAACCTGAAGTTGACCTCCTGTCATCAGGATCTCTAGCCCAGTCAGAATCTTTAAAGGCTACCAACTGAGCATATGATGAGGCTATAAATCTCAGTCCATGATCAATGGTCCCTGCAAGGTATCTGAAAATTCTTTTCATTGCTTTCCAGTGCTTGTCAAGTGGTGATTGCATAAACTGGCTGATTTTGTTCACACTATAAGATAATTCGGGTCTGGTGATGGTCACATATTGAAGGGCTCCTACTAAGCTTCTTTAAGTTGATACATTTGAGATAGGGCATCCATCTTATTTGGATAGGGGATTATTAGTAATCATAGGTGTGGAATTCCATTTGCCTTGTCCATGTGAGCTCTTTTCAGTAAATCCCTGATGTAACCTTCCTGTGATAAAAACAATCCATCCTTTGTGTGTTTGAATTATATTCCAAGAAAGTAATGTATATCCCCCATGTCTTTCAATGTGAAGTAACCACCAAGTTCCTGGATGAAACTTTGCACTTCTTCTTTCAAGCTCCCTGTAACAATGATGTCATCAACATATGACATTATGAACATGCTTGAACTGTTGGTGTGTTTGTAGAATAAACAGCTGTTTGCCTTAGAAGAGCTGAAACCTAATGAATGTAGGATTGAGTTTAGCTTATTGGACCAAGCCCTGGATGCCTGTTTGAGTCCATACAAGGACTTCTTCAATTTACACACAAGTCCATTGTTGTTTCCTGTCTCAAATCCAGGTGGTTGTGTCATATAAAGATCTGTTTCCAAATCACCATTCAAGAAGGCATTTGCCACATCAGGCTGTTTGGTGCACCATGATTTAGAGATAGCCAATGACAGTATGACTCTAATAGTAGTAGGTCTAACAACAGCACTAAATTTCTCTGTGAAATCAAAACCTGGTGTTTGTGTGTAGCTATTTGCAACAAGCCTGGCCTTGTACCTATCAAGTGAACCATCAGCATTTCTTTTCACCTTGTAAACCCTTTTGCATCCAATTAGCTGTTTGTTCTGAGGTAAGGTACTAAGAGTCCAAGTGTGATTTTTGGAGAGAGCATCCAATTCCTCCTGCATTGCATTCTTCCACTCAGGGGTGCTCAAGGCCTCCTTTAAGCTCTTAGGCTCCTGCACAACTTTACAAACTTGAAAAACCTTAGGCTTGTAGATTCCTGATTTTGACCTGGTGGTCATGGGGTGTCTCCCTTGTTGATCTCTCATATGTTCCTGCAAATCAATGTAAGTAGTAACAGAAGGAGGTGCATGAATACTATCAATAGGTAAATTCACATAGAGTCTATCATTCTGAAGCTCATTGTGAGAGGGGAGAGTGGAACTGTTTTCAGGAGTGTGGTTTCCTTGAGTGTGATTAGAGGAATGGGATGTCTGAGGTGTATCATGTAGGTTGGGACCACTGTGTGAAGGTGATGGATAAGGTGGTATGTCAGGAGGTGAGTGATTTGGATTATTATTGCCTTTAGGTATGATTGGTATGTTAGGAGGGGTAAGGTTAGGTCCCATCACAACACTATCTTTGGTGTTGGTCTCTTTAGAGAAAGGGAAAGAACCTTCATCAAAGATGATGTGTCTTGTGATTAGGAGTTTGTTGTTAGGTAAAAGAAACATATAACCCTTATGAGAACTGCTATAACCTAGAAAAGTCCAAGCCAAGCTTCTGAATTGGAGTTTATTGGAGTTGTAAGGCCTCATATAAGGGAAACACTTACATCAAAACACTTTAAGATGGTTAGAGGTCAGGTTTGGTTTTGGTGAGGATCTCATATGGGCTTTTATAGCTGAGATGCTTAGAAGGAGTTCTATTGATCAGGTATACAACATAGGCAAAAGCTGAATCCCAATGCCTTTGTGGGACATGAGAAGTAGCCAAAAGAGCTAGGCCAACTTCTATGATGTGTCTGTGTTTCCTCTCAGCAAGTCCATTTTGCTCAGGGGTGTAAGGACAGGACATTCTGTGTTTAATTCCATGATCCAGAAAAAATTTTTGAGAGAGCAATGAATTCTCCTCCACCATCACTTGGACTGCTTTGACATGTTTATTGTATTGAGTCTCAATGAGTTTGTAGAAATGAACAAAGGCCTGATGTGTGTCTGACTTGTGTTTAAGTAAGTATATCCAAGTGTACCTGGAAGCATGGTCTATAAAACTAACATAGTAGCTAAAACCACTAAAGGACTTTGTAGGAGAGGGTCCCCATAGGTCAGTGTGAATCAAATCAAACAAGTCATAATTAGACTCAGAATCAGGAAATGGAAGCTTGTGAAATTTGGATTGCAAACAAGGAACACATAAAGAAACATTTTCATTAATAGAGAATGGTATATTACAATGAGTGAGAGCTCTTTTCACAACATGAAAGGAAGGATGGCCTAATCTAGAATGCCAAAGCTGCAGACTTGGCTTATTCTTGAATTCTAAAGAGTTAACAACTAGATGGCCTTTATTTGAGAGTCTCTCTGGTGGATGATGAATTCCAGAATTGGGTTTAATAAGATTGAAGCTGTAAAGTCCATTCCTAACAATCCCTTGGAGTAGCACCACTCCTGTTCGCTGATCCTTCACAAGACAAACATTGGGATGAAACTCAAAGAAAACATGGTTATCTCTAGCAAATTGGCTCACACTAATTAAGTTCTTTGTTATGTGAGGAACATGGAGTAAATTCTTAAGGAAAAAAGTTTGAGGAAAATGTGCTTCAGATGATTGAACTATTGAATTACCATAATGATTGATATTCAAACATGTGCCATTACCAACTTGCACTTTGTCTGTTCCTTGATATTCAGCTGCTATGTTGAGGTTCCCAAGGTCATAGGTGACATGGTTGCTTGCTCCTGAGTCTGGGTACCAGTTGAAATCAGCAGTGGACTGTGTTTCACTTCCTGTGATGTTAGCAACAGTCATATTATGGCTGCTAGCTGAACTTTGAGTATAATTTGGTCCATAAGAGCTGTTGTTGTTGTTATTATTCCTGCTGGGTGGGGTGAAATTGAGGTCTCTCCTGTAGAAGCATTTATCTGCAGTATGATTATTGTAGTGGCAAATTTGACATCTTGGCCTGGAGTTGTCATAGCCTCTTCCTCTAAAACTGCCTCTACTTCTTGCACTTCTGTTGCCTTGATTGAAGGGGCTGTTTCTGCCTCTTCCCCTTGCATTACCTTTGTTTCCTTGTCCTTGTGTGGTGAGATTTACAGAGAAGGAACCATTTTCACTCATGTTGTTGTTGTAATGTGATTCTATCCCTTCTATTCTTGTTTCAAAGCTTAACAGCACAGAATAAGCCTCCATTAAGGTGAAAGGTGGGATTTCTGTGGATAGAGACACTAAAACAGGATTATAGTCTTGTGGTAAGCCTGAAAGGATATATAGGAGCTGATCTCTCTCACGAACTCTCTCACCAGCTGATCCAAGAAGATCACAACAACCTTTGATCTTATTTAGGTACTCTCTCATGGACATATTCTCCTTTCTGATAGTTTGAAGCTAGAGCCTGTATTGTAAGATTTTGGCATCATTCTGTCTAGCAAAAGTCTTCTCAAGGCACTGCCAAATTTCATAGGATGTGGTTAACCCTACAGTGGTGATCAAGATACTCTCTGATAGAGATGATAGAATCCAAGAGGCAAGAAGCTGGTCTTGCCTACTCCATAATAAATATGAAGGATTAGGCAGAGTGGACTCAATAGATGAGCTTGGAAAAAATGGACTTGGAGGATTAGCAGAGCCATTGATATAGTGCTCTAATCCGTACCCTCTGATAGCAGCAAGAATTTGTTGTTTCCAAATGAGATGGTTTGACTCATTTAACTTTACACTGATTAATTGAGATTGAAGGGAAATCGGCTGTTGAATTTGTGTGGCTGGATTTGAAGCAGCAACCTGTGGTTCAGATGCCATGTTTCAAAAGGGAAAGAAAGTAAAAAGGTAAAGGAGGGTCCGGATCAGAGCTTAATAGCTCTGATACCATATTAAGAAACCTGCAGAAAGTATGATCAAATACATGATCAGAGCTTAATAGCTCTGATACCATATTAAGAAACCTGCAGAAAGTATGATCAAATACATGATAAAAGATGAAAGCTTTAAGGTAGAAAATGACATCTTTAGCTGATAGGTTATCTGTTCATTAATGTTTGAGAAATGTGATGCACACCCTTACTATATATAGGGTGGCTCATGACAAATACCTAGGTAAACAAAATACACACGTCACCACCTCATAGGTGCTGCTAAACCCTAGAGTCCTAACGGTAGGAAACAAACGGAGCTACATGATAGCTAATAGGACAAATAAAATAAAACGGAAGTGGAAAGAGCAATGTTCTGGTGTGCTGCAGTGCATGGAGCTGCTATGCATGGGACTGCATGGATGTGATCAGGTCCTTCCTTTTACAACTCTATCTATCTCTCATCTTTTCAGAATCAGTAAAAATGGCCCGTAAATCAGGAAAGGTGCCGTAAAAATGGAACTTCTAAATGGTCGGAAACAATTTTAGAATCAATATGGATGCCAGGTGCCGATAGTTCAAAAGAGACGAAGGAGGAATATCTTTACAAATTTCTTATTTCAGGGTTGAGAGTACATTTCGTTTTTCAAAAAAAAAAAAAAACCCTTTGTATATTCAAATGTAAATTTTTTATTACTGGTCTTCGAGGTTCGGTGTCCGTGAAGAAACTTCAATAAACCTATCATCCTTCCTCAGTTCACAATCTCCAGTCCTAATTTTGTTACCTCTCAAAAAGTGCAATTACGGGACAATCTACAAATGACCTGAAAACATAAATCACTCGTTGACAAAATTTCAGATTTTCTTCTAAATCCTAAGATTATCAACGCAGACTATGTGATAAATATTTTATTTCTGGCTGCATAAGTTGTTCTAATTTATTTTTCAAGTTGCATCCTCAAGAGTGGGGTATGTGTCAAACAAATACAAATTTGAAGGTTTGTATGTTTAAATTTTGTGGTGTTGTTTTGTTAGATAGATGGGCTGCCATATCTTCATACCTACCCCAAAGGATAGATGATGACATCAAGAACTATTGGAACACTCACTTAAAAAAGAAGCTCAAGAGGTTTCACGTAAGTAAAAAATAAAAAATAAAAAAATCAGAGTAGTTGGCGTCATACCAATATCGCATCGCGACGTTGGCTTGTTTTCATCTTAAGACGCCAAGGTAACTGATAAAGTTGTCGATACTACCCTTGTTGGGTCCAATAGCCTCCAAACAAAGATCAAATTCAACTTTCACTTTACCTGGATTTTTCAAAGTAAGCCTTGTCATGCGTGTCGGCTTGCGACCACTTATCGTACGGGCTGGCTAAACTAAAGGGCCCAGTTGATCGGAAGAGTGGAGCTGACCATCATCTCCAATGTCACCCTCAATGCTTGGGTACACATTAAGAAAATTATGTCAATAAATCAAAGATGACTAATATTTGTACTTGTTGAAATCAGTGAAAATAATTAGACATATAATCTTAGGCTAAAAAATTATTATAGTTAATAATCAAAAAATAGAAAAATATCATATACAATGTTTTCAAGCTTACTACCTAATTTGTTAGTATGTTCTCCCATATTCCTTCACGACGATCGACCCTAATAGCATGAACATCATCAATTTCATCTTTGTCATTCATGTCGGCCACACTTGATGAGAAGGCAGGTATCTCAAAAATATATAAAGTCGACTTATCCTTATCTTTACTTGATATTATTCTTTTGCCGTGTAAGACAATTGATAAGTTTTTATTACCCGGGTCGGTGACATAAAATATTTGTTTTTCTTGGCATGCCATGACAAGTGGCTCATTTTTATATCCTACTTTACTAAAATCAACCAATGTAAATACTAACCAGTCTACCGTCACACCATTATTACCATCGATCCATTTACATTTGAAAACATGAAGTCTGAATTTAATGTAATCAATCTCCCAGATTTCTTCATTAATCCCAAAATAAGAGCTTGTTGCACGTAAATGGTTTTTATCTTTCGAACTTGAGAAATATATTGATTCCACTTCTAGTGTAATTTTGTTGTTTTGCACAGTACTTTTATCATACACTACTACAGAAACTGCATTCTAGAACAGAACATCCTGGTGCATCCAGAAGGGTATTTAAAATACTGCTATGGATTAAACTTTCTAGAAAGGTATTTGAAATTTCGGATAGATGATTTTCTAGAACGGTTTTACAATAACGTTCTGGAAAGTAGACATTCCAGAACGGTAATGGAAAAACCGTTCTAAATTATGAGTCAATCCAGAACGATATTCGAATAATGTTCTGGAATGTGTACATTCCCGAACGGTATTGTAAAACAGTTTTGGAATGTATACTTTCCAGAACGTTATTTTAATATTTTTTTGCAATTCAAAAGTCTTTTCCAATTAAAAACCGCATAAATAAAAAATTTTTGCCGCCCATATTTTTCCTTCCAAAACAGTATTGTTAAAACCGTTCTGGATTTACTAACGATACAGAACGCTAGGAAAAAATACCGTTCTCAAAAGGCTTCGTCGATATAGAATGGTAATAAACAAAATACCATTCTCGAAGATATTTACCAATTAAATATTCATTTTTCCTTTAAGTATCAGCCATTTTGTCAAACACATTTCCCTCATCTCACAAGCCCCATTTTTCACTATCTTCCGCTTCAACAAAAACATTTCCGATGCTGGTGAAAGCCCTCTCAGCCGCCGCTCTGACACAAGTGAAATGCCTCTCAGCCGCAGCTCCATCTACGATTTGCCAGTGGTCCGCCTCCACCAACTCACTCCGGCTGCCACTCCCAGTTCGCTCCAACCACTGCCGTTTCCGCCTCTCGCCTATTACAGGTTGGTTTATAACTTTTTATTTAATTTGGGACAACGATTTGGGTACTAATTTAGGGTTTAGTTTTGGAATGGGTTTTTAATTTAAAACTTTATATTTAGTGAATTCTAAAGCAACCAATTGATTTGTGTATTCCACAATTGAGCATGAAACTGTGCAGGTAGATAAGCAAACATTTTATTTAATTTAGCAAACAATTAGAATTCTAGGACTTATTTTGTTTTAGTGTACAATTTCTTTATTTTGTGTTGTTCAATTTCTTCTCCAAGATGCTTATGAGTTTTGTGTTAGTTTACATGTTATTAGTAGTTTAGTTTTTCATCATTCTCTATTTTTTTTAATCTATGTATGGCTTATTCCTCTCTATTCCGCCATGGCTGCACCTGCACGAAAACTTAATCCGATGGATGATTTTCCTACTCTGTATTCTCTGCATCCAAGCGACAATCTAGGCGTTGTCATCATCTATGAATCTTTATCCTGTGATAATTACATCTCCTGGAATCATGTCGTTCTAATGGCTCTCAACGTGAGAAACAAGAGCAGTTTTGTCAATAGATCTATCCCAGTTCTGGAGTCTTCTAAGCCTCTGCTCGTTTATTGGCAATAAGCAAACAATCTTGTCCTTTCCTGTCTTATCAATTTAGTTTCTAAAGTCATTCACCAGAGTTTGTTGTATTTTTCTTTGACAAACTGGTTCCACCCAACAAGCGAACTTATTATGTTTGATTTTATCCTTTACATCACAAATCGGACATGCTGGTGACGTTTACTCAATTTAAAGCTTTGGTTGAGAATTATTTTGTGCGGCCAATTATCTCTTTTTAATGGGACAATGGAGGTGAGTTTCTTGCCTTTCGTCCTATTTTTGCCACTAGTGGCATCACACACCTCACCTCTCCATGCCATACTCCTGAGCACAATGGGTATGCCAAACGACGACATCGACATATCGTTGACACTGGCTTAACTCTTCTCCATCAAGCCTCTATACCGCTCACCTTTTGTCCGTATGGTTTTACTACGGCCGTGTATTTTACAAATTGTATGCCCAATTCAAACCTCTCCATGTCTTCTTTGTTTGAGCGTCTATTTAGTCGTCAACCTAATCTTGTCGAGCTTCGCATGTTTGTCTGTCTTTGTTTTCCCTGGCTCCATCCTTAATCTAATCACAAGCTCGATAATCAGTCTTGGCCTTATGTAATCATTGGTTACTCATAAACTCAAAGTGCCTACCTATGTTACGATCCGTCCTCATCTAACGTATTTATATCTCGCCATGTTGAGTTTGATGAATCTGTCTTCCTTTTTTCGAGTACTCTCAATAAACCTGATGATCCTTCCTCATCTGCTCAACCATCTGACCAGATCAGTTCAGCAATCCAACCGGGGTAAAACCTACTATATTCCCATCCGGCCGGATAACAGGCCCATCCGACCAGATGATGCTCAATCTCAACCATCCGCCCGGATCAATGCGGGAATCCGGCCGGATAAAGCAATGTAAACGCAGTGGAATGGTGTCACGAGCGGAATTCAATAATACCATTACTGAAATTAGAAAAAGATACAAATGATTTTGAGCTCTCCACATCCGCCGAAAAGACCCTCACTCTAGTAGTCAATAGTGCAAAAGGGAGTAATATTTTTGCAGATCAGGAATGGATCTTATGGCCTCTCACGATGAACACAATGATGAATATGAGCTATATGTTGAGGATCCACAAAGGTGATTAGTTGCATATGGCCGTCTTCTCGATTTGGGGTCAATTGTACACCACAAGAAAATAGAAGTTGATGAGGTGAGAGTGACAGTGGTACGAGTTGTAGTAGAAGATGCTCAAGTTCCATTCCCGACTAAAGAGGTCACTAAGGTTGGAGAAGCACCAAATAATTTCATTGTTTGTCCAAGAAGGTTGGCCGAGCATGCTGGTCAAAAGGTACTTACCTCTTTTTTTTTACGAAACAATGTAAACTATAAATAATATAAAAGACCCCTAGTAATACAGACTCTATAAATTCTCTTAATGTGATCTACATAAATATTATAAGTAATATATAAGATATAGTTTGAGATGTAAATAATTATAATTCTTATTATTAACAATAGTAATAATTATAATTCTTATTATTAACAACAATAATAATTATAATTCTAATAATTATTTAGAAATAACATATTATAATTATCTTTGTAGGAGATTTCTCAAAGGGAACTATTCCAAAACCCCAGTCCCAACCCAAGACTCAAAGCGATGTGCTGAAAACTTTGTGGTTTGTGGAAGCCGATATTAATCAACCGAAATATGTATGTATCGAAGACGGGGTTGTGAGTCTGAAGACAGTCGACGTGTACATAAATCAAGAGGACATCATGGGGGTAACTCGAAAGATTTTGATTTGGGTCATGCAATTTTACAATAAGTATTCTTTTACCTCTAGATTTTACAATTAATTTTTTGGAACCTAAAAAAAATATCAAACTCCATACAAACATCTTAACGAAATTACAATGTTGTAGGTATCTATATAACGCATTAAGATCATCAGAAAGAAATGATAAATTTTGATTGATAAGTCCGTTGAAAATTCAGCATGGCAATATCGAAGAAACGCTACAAGAAAGAATTGGAGAAAGGGATTTTGAGTGCTTCCTTGCACCTATCTATGAGTAAGAAGTTTCTTTAATTAATAATTTGGATATTTCTTGTTCTAATAAATTATGTCTTGTTTCATCTTTTGTAGGACTCATTGGCAGTTGATGGTTCTTTACCCTAAGTACAATTATGTGGCCAGGTTTTGCTGTTTGTAAAAAAAAAAACCAAAGAAAAATATTTCCACTAAATATTGAGACGTATGTTTTCTTTAGAATTTTCTTTGCATTAGTTTTATTTTTCATTTAGAGCATTAAATTCATACCAATTAATGAAAGGGATGCACTCACGACAATTCAAGATGCTTGAGTGGTTTATCCAAAGGTAATTTATGGCATTAAAAAAAGTTTTATTGGTCGCACAACAAACTTTAAGATTTGAAAAAATGTCTGAAATACAGCCGAAAGTGTTTGTGTCCGCATCAAATTATGTTGATGTATATGTTGAATATTAATTGATTTATTTATTTATTTATCAGTGTTGCGAACAAGGGAAGGTTAATGAATGCGTGCTATTTGTTATGCGACATATGCTTGAGATCATCAAATAAGATATTGTTGATTCATTCGAAAAGGTAATTATAATAAATTAAAATTATTATCATTTGTTGTAGAAGGCAAATCGTATCCCAGTCAACTTGCATTAATTCAAAACCTGTCAATTGATATCTTGTGATGAGTTGTGAATATTGCGTGAGTTGTGCGTATTGCCTGAGTTATGTGTATTGCGTGCAGGTATTCAATATGGAGGGACCTTATTCGGATGATGACATTGATGTAGTTCGTAGACGTTGGGCCGAGTGTTTTCTACAGGTCATTACTCGAGGGTGCGCACTACATCTTATTTTGGTTTAAGGAATAAATATCTATGATGAAACCTTTTTTTTATGTAACTTATGAGTGGTTGTTGTTTTGAACACTTGATGAATATTATGATTTATTTTGATGTTTTGGGGTGCTTTGAAGGGATTGAGATGTTGTATTTGGTGACTTATAATTTCAATGAGGATTTGGTATTTTTAATAGTATTGTATATTTGATGTTACATTTGATGAAAGAGTTATAAGAATTCAAATTTTCAGAACCTTTTTTTGGGAAAAGACGTTATAAAAGTGTATTTATACTAGAATGTATACTAGAAATGATGTTTTAAAAGGCAAGACTTTTTAGAAAAGTATTTCAGAAAAGACGTTCGGGAAATTTGTACTTTCCAGATCGTTATTTTATAAAAGCCATTCTAGAATGTATCAATTTCCAGAACAACTTTTATAAAATAACGATCTGGAAAGTAACTTTCCAGATTGACTATTACAAAATAACGATATGGAAAGTATAACTTTCCCGAATGTCTTTTCTGAAATACTTTTCTAGAATATGTAAGAATTTTAAAGAATGCAACAACCGGAAACCACAATAAAAATATAAGCATAAATCATAGATAAATAACCCCGTTAGCTTACCAAAACACCATATCATTATTCAGGATAACCCAGCTCGCCGTACCGAGCTATAATATTGTTTATCCAATAAGATCTTGCCACATGAAACCGCGACCTCTGAGAACTCAGCTCGCTCAGTCCCCAGGAAGAGTGCTCCTCCCAGAAAAAGAGGTCGCATATAAGTCCCAATATTTCATATTTGTCGACCTAGTGCACCCATCGACCTGAAACCATAAAACTTCCCCATCTGCGACCTGTAGTCGTACCCAGACACAATAACCCAAACAAATATAATCATGAGTGTTCAAAAAGTCAAAACACGTCTTTTCCCTTTCTTTTACATCCTCTTAAAGATTCATTAAATGTACCATGGCAGCATGTCGGACACGTGCCATCTCTCTATTTTCTCGTAGTACAATAAACGTTGTGGGCCCAAAACGAAAGGCCCAAAACATTCCTAAAAAACCTACCAACTTCCCACTCCAATATGTCCCATCAGCTTTCTCGCCGCCCAACATACACAAAAACCTTCCATTTCCACATACTCGTCACTTTTACTAAAAACGCAAGAAAGATCACCATTTTCACTCTGTAGAAAAACTCGCTCTCTCTCTAGTTTCTGAAAATCAACAGCAATACATCGCTCATCACCGACCTCCACGACAACAAGAATGAGTAAGTCCCCCAGATCTTCCTTTCCAGTAATTAATTTCAATTTATAATTATATGTATATTGCATCTGCTGAGTGTACTTTTCTGCTTCTTTCTCTTTGTGTTTTTCAATTAATGATGAAATTAGCATCTTCCAACCCCGATTCTCAAAACCCAGACCTCTCTCTTGATTCTGATCCCATCGTGAATCCTTACATCTTCAAGAGAAAATGAAAGCAACCTTCTTCTCCTTTCCCTGGCCTTCATGACAAACCCGAAGGCGACGTCAGTTGGTCGGAATTAGAAGCCCAAACTAGGGCTTACACCGACGCCCAAGCTAATTTAGAGAACATACCAGAAGACCCCTCTCCTGCCCCTTTAACTAGTATAAATATACCAGAGGGCATTCCCTTAGCAAAACCCAATAACCCATCACCTTGTGAACATTTTATGGAAAACCCGGTAACTGTAGTACCTGCCTTAGACTCTGCCGACCTACTCTGATTACCCCAAACAACAAGAACAATTAAACATAACTACTAAATACTCCCTGACCCAGAAAATTAGAAGAATTTCAACAAACGCTCAATCTTCCTGAGACTGCCAAAATGGTTTTACCCAATATCTAAAAATTAGATCCCATGAAACCTTCCCCAAATCACATTACACTCTTCGACGAGCTGCTTAGGTCGGGATTTAGATTTCCACCGCACCAATTTTACATCGACACAGCCTAGTTGTATAAAGTCCCCCTTTTGCAATTAACCCCTAATTCCATGAAATTTATGGCGGCGTATATTATATTATGTAATTACTATAATACTCAGCCTGACCCAGGATTTTTCCATTTCTGTTTTCAAATAAAATATCAAAAAAAATCATTTTATCTTTCTGCTCGCACCGGCAAATCCCGGTTCTTAGTAAACCCTTTATCAAAAGTTCCTAAATGGCGGAGAAATTTCTTCTTCATTCACAATACTGAGAGATGGCCCTTTGTGAGCGAGCTACAATACCACACCCCAAAACAAACCGATCCTCCCAACTCCAAGCATTTCCCCATATTGTACAAAAAATATTCTGACCAGCTCGCACAGTGGAGTAAGCGCCTATTTGACGTGGTGCGACTCACTAGCCGGTCCAAAATCTTCAAATTCGTGGGCATCGACTCTCGTACTATCGACCCATACCTCACAATGACCAGATCTGAGTTTGGTAGGTCCGCTGAGTTATAATACTTCACCGCATTATTCCCAATAATCACAAAGTAATCGTAACCCATCATTTTATCATTGCAGATGCATTCATCAGCACTTGCATCTTGTCGGGCTCTGAAGAAACCACTGTGCAAACCGATCCATATCCCTCTGTCACATCGACACCTCCACCTTCTATTATCAACGTGTGCGAGATGTTGAATCAAGCGTTTGGGGCTGAGGATGATCCGGAGATCGCAGACGACCTGGATGAGGTGCCATTGGTCAAGAGACCCTCCAAGGGGAAGCGATCACCCTGACCTCCTGCTAAGAGCCCGAGCTCGCCTGCGCCAAAATGTCGCCACCTCCGTAAAACGTATGGTGGTGCTACTTCCAGTTCTCCGGATCTGGCAAAAAGGCTGGCGCAATGTGATAACACGGCGGAGATCAAGGCCCTTCTTGGCGAGCGTATAACTGAAAAGGTAACTCATCACTTCACAAACCCTCTTCTTAACATAATATCTGCAACCACTTATATTAACTTATAATGCAGCTGGGTCCCTTGCTCTCCACATTGTCCGACCAGCTACTGGCTCGATCCGCTGAGAGCGACCTCCAGAAAACCTGTGATGAGCTGACCCTCCAGGCAGAACAGCAGACACAACAACTATCACTTACAGAGGGTGACCTGGACAAAGCTCGTCAAGAGTTGGCAGCTCGTCAAGAGGAGATAAACATGCTGAAGAGCCAGGTGGAAAGTATGAAGGATGAGGCAGCCAAAGCGGCCAACGAATCTAAATAGCACATCCAGAGGTTGGAGGAACAGGTGCGAAAGGTTAGTCGGGTAGCACACCATCAAGGCGTCACCGAAGGTCGGCGAACCTTCTTGACAAGCGAGACGGGCCGGAAATACATGGATGCCTATAGAGAGGAGCTGTTAAAGGCTTACAAGAAATCCTCCATCTTCTTTAGCAAGATGGCAGCGAGCAGCCAAGAATGGGTCCACAAAGCTGCGGCGATAATTAAGGACCAGCTCACGGCCATGAACGTCACCTTCAGTCCCAATGTACCAGCCATTGTCGACATGCTCCCCCCTTTCAGCTTCTGGAAGGGCGACATGAAGCAGCCAAAGGATGCTAAGTGGTGGCAATCGTGCCAAAGCCGAGTCGTGCTATCTGCCAAACTGGTTGCCAAGCTGGACGTGCCTCTAGAAGATTTTGTACCTGCAACCGGATCGAGCACGACCTGATAACCCTTTATCATTCAAAGACCTATAATCTGTTCACACGATTTATGAACAATTTTGCATAACTTTATGAACAATTCTGCATAATTCTATGAACAATTCTGTCCTTATTCTTATTACATGTATAAATCTGCAACTCGAACCATCATGAACGAAACCATAAAGTACTACAGGTGGCATAGAACACGTGAATAACATACACATAACAATGAGCCAAATCAATCAAAAAGAGCTGAAACGAACTCGTACATATAGGTCAAATATGTTAGCCCGCACGCAAAAACATAACAAAACATAAACACACAACACTCCAAGAAGTATATATAAGTCAAACATATCCCTCCCGGACGCAGCCTCGAGTACGTAAATCAAACATACTTAAAGTCACATCACCCAGTCATTCATAAAAAACCAAGAAAAAGTTGAGATATTCACCAAGCTTTATTAAATATTGCAAAAAGCTATCCGTTCCGAAGGGTAAAGCACAAAACAGCCCGCCCCGAAGGGTTAAAGAAACAACATCCACCGCGAAGGGTTAAAAGTGAAACAGCCCGCCTCGAATGGTTAATGAAACAACATCCGCCCCGAAGGGTTAAAAGTGAAACAACCCACCCCGAAGGGTTAAAAGTGAAACAGCCCGCCCCGAAGGGTTAATGAAACAACATCCGCCCCGAAGGGTTAAAAGTAAGATAAACCGTCATCTAGGCATAATACCTCTTTAGATGACAAACATTCCAGCTCCCTGGTAGAGCTTTCCCCTCGGCATTCTCGAGTATGTATGCTCCTCCACGCAGCGCTTTAATCACATTGACTGGCCTTACCCAATTTGGATCAAGCTTCCTAGTTTTACGTAATGCATCAGCCCGCCTCCATACTAAATCACCAACCTAAAAGCAGCAATGTTTAACTCGTTTATTAAAAGCATCCTGTATACTTTGTTTATAATGTTCTACCCAAGCTGCAGCCTTCTCTCGTATTTCATCAATCGTTTCAATTGCTCCTCTTGCTAGCCTTTCATTTTCCTCCACATTAAACGCCGATAAGCGCTGCGATCACCCTACTATCTCCGCTGGAATAATAGCTTCTATCCCATAGAACAGAATAAACGGCGACTCCCCTGTAGAAGTTCGGGAAGTCATTCGGTAAGCCCACAACACCGACGCGAGCTCTTCCTCCCAAAGTCCCCCTGCTTTTTCCAACCGTAGCTTAATAACCTGCACAATAATAAGGTTAGTAACCTCAACCTGCCCATTAGTTTGGGGGTGCGCCACAGAAGCAAATCGTTGCTTCATCCCCATCTCTTTGCACCAATCCTGGATTTTCTTCCCATGGAATTGGGTTCCATTATCCGACACCAAGACTCGTGGGACACCAAATCTGCAAAAAATATTATTAAAAATAAAGTTCATCATGTCCTGCTTGCTTATGCCCGTAACCGCTTCAGCCTCCACCCACTTTGTAAAATAATCGACTGCCACAACCAGGTTTTGTTTATTCCCCGGTGTTTTTGGAAAAGGTCCCAGAATATCGATTCCCCATTGCGCAAAAGGACATGGAGAGCTCATAACCATCATATCCTCCGCCGGTATATGCGTAACCGGAGCGTGCATCTGACACTTTTTACAAGTCCTGACCAGGTCGCCAGCCATACCTTTCATACCTGGCCAAAAGAAACCAGCCCACAATGTTATACCGACTAGCGCCCTGCTCTTCGCATGATCACCACAATACCCCTCATGTATCTCCTTTAGCACTTCCAATCCCTGCTCCTTGGCCAAACATTTCAAAAAAGGTCTAAAACGCGACCTCTTGTACAGTTCCTCATTTATAACACAAAAATGAGCCGCTGTCTTAGCTTCCTTTGTTGACAACCGCACGTCACCTTCTTTTGCCTTAACAAGAACATCCCAGATAGTCGTACGCCAATCATCCTTTAGTATGAGCTCCATTAATTCCTTTCCTTTATCCACACTGCTATGGCTTAACTCCATCAGCGTAATTTTCCGCGTATCACAAGTCCACAATGCACCCGTAATCCGAGCGAGCTGATCAGCCCGAGTATTTTTAGCTCGCGGCAAATGCTCTAGTTTAAACTCCTCAAAGCGTGCAACCTCTTCTCGTAACTTTTTTAAATATACCGCCATGCGTTATTTTTTTGCTTCAAAAGACCCATCGAACTGATGATCTATCAACTGAGAATCTGTGTATGCCCATACCTTCCTTGCTCCCAGATCGCTCGCCATTTTCATACCTTGCAACACAGCTTCATATTCAGCTTCATTGTTAAATGCCTTGTATCACTTTATCGCGAATTCTAAATTTTCTCCTTCCGGACTGGTTAACACAATCCCCAGCTCTGCCCCTGACACCATAGTTGACCCATCAGTATGCAATACCCATGCCTTTGTTTCATCACCTAGTTCGGCTGGGCACACCATTTCCTGTAAGAAATCCGCCAAAACTTGAGCTTTGATGGCCGCCCTAAGTTCGTACACCACGTCGTATTCACTCAGCTCTACCGCCCACTTAACCAGACTGCCAAACACGTTTGGATTACTTAGAGCCTGCTTGAGACCTAGATTAATACGTACCTTCACCTTGTGGCTCAAAAAGTATGGCCGCAATTTCATTGTTGTACAAATTAGCGCAAAACCTCCCTTCTCCAGCTCGGAATAGTTCAACTCAGCACCTCGCAGCATTCTGCTAATATAATATATAGGTTTTTAGATACCTGCATCTTCTCTGATGAGCACCGAACTCACTGCGACCTCTCCAACCGATATATACAAGATCAGGTCTTCCCCTGGCATCGGCTTGGTCAATAATGGTATTTCAGATAAGTATTCTTTCAGCTTGTCAAATGCATCCGCTGCCTCCTGGGTCCATTCGAACCTGGATCCTTTCCTGAGCACCCTGAAAAAGGGGACACCCCTCTCCACCAACCTGGAAATAAAACAGTTGAGACCTGCAATGCGACTTGTAAGCACCTGTACGTCGCGCACTGTTTGAGGATGTGGCATCTCCAAAACAGCCCGCACCTTTTCAGGGTTAACCTCAATACCCCTTTCCGTCACCATATATCCCAGAAATTTCCCAGATCACACACCAAATGCACACTTCTTTGGATTAAGCTTCATCCCGTACTGCCTCAGTATAAGAAACGTTTTCCTTAAGTCCTCTGATTTCTTTCTCTTCACCAGCATGTCATCGACGTACACTCCATAGTGGATCCCAAAAAGTCCTTGAACATTCTATCCACCAATCTCTGATAAGTCACCCCTACATTTTTCAAACCAAAGGGCATGGACACAGAATAATATGTCCCCGTCGAAGTAACAAAGCTCACCTTAGGCTAATCCTCCTTTGCAAGAGGTATTTGGTGATACCCTTGTGAAGCATCCATCATACTTAATAGCTCCCACCCTGAGGTTGAATATACCAATTGGTTAATTCGTGGCAGTGGATAGTGATCCTTTGGGCATGCTTTATTCAAATCACGGAAATCTACACATATCCTCCATTTCTGCCCTAGCTTTGGCACCATCACAACATTGGATAAGTATTTTGGAAATTGAATTTCTCGAGTGTGACCTGCTTTCAACAATTTCTGCACCTCCGCTTCAATTATTTTGTCCAGCTCAGGCCCAAAATGCCTCCTTTTTTGTTCAACCGACCTCGCCTCCGGATCTACATTCAGATGATGTTGCGTGACCTCCGGAGATACTCCTGTTAGTTCTCTATCTCCAAAAGCAAAAATGTCCCTAAAATCCCTTAATAACTTTATCAGCTCTTCTCTTAGTGTTTCTCTCATCAAGGTTCCAATTTTTGTAGTGTATTCCGGGCGACCTTCTTCTAATGAAATTTCCATCAACTCCTCGTGTGGCCACATAAAATTCTCTTGTTCTTTTAACTTTTTTGCACTAAGTATGACTTTCGGTACCTCTTCATCTCTTTCTCGCTTATTCTTGCTTAACCCCTTTCTGACTGTCATCTGGTAACACAACCTTGCGACCTGCTGTTCGAAAATAACCTCCCCCACTTTATCTCCCACCGGATATTTGATACTCATGTGGTACGTTGAGGTTACTGCCTGGAATGCATTGAGGAAAGATTGGCCTAATATCGCGTTATACGCCAACCTCCCTCGTACTATCAAAAACTTCAAGTTCCTCTTTGCTTGCCACTCATCTTTCCCTAACACCACTGCCAGTGTTAGCTCTCCCTCCGTATTCACTTGTGCTCCATTTCACGCATAACTGGGCGTATTCACAGGTTGCACTCTCATTTCCAAATTCATTTGCTCCAGGCAATCTTTGTATATTATGTTGACTGAACTCCCATTATCCACAAAAATCCTCCCGACCTCATACCCCGCTATCTCAGCTTCAATTACTAGCGCGTCGTTATGATCCTCCTGCAGCCCGCATTGCCCATCAGGACAAAAAGAGACGATTGGTCCTACTCTAAGTGGTCGCTGACTAACACTAGCGACTTCTGAGCCAGACTTTTGTGTTCCTTTCAACATTAAAATCCATTTAACCAATACGCGTCTACGTTTGAAAGGGTTTAAGTTCGCCCGCAAGACAACGGGGTCACTTGTAGACTGTCAAGTTAACACGGGTCGATCTCTCGAGGAAGACTAATCGGAAGTTGTTTTTGTGTTTGTTTTACGAATGAGAAAATAAAAAAAATGCTATGTTAAACACGCGGACAAAGGGGTTTTGAGAACTTTTATATCTAAAAGTGATGGTTTATGCTAAGAGCTATTTAAAAACCAATCTTGCAAAGAGGGCATCAATCTCTATGCAAGAATTGTAATTAAAGTTTATAAAGATTTAACAATGAAATTCAACTTTTAAAAGATTAATAAAATGGGGGTCTAGGGCCTTGGAATCGTCTCCACGACCACTTTGGCAATTCGTCGAACACTTAGTCTACGGGTTGGGATTGTCAAACCCAACGTATAGATTAAACGCCTGATAATTCCAAGTGATGGTTCTAAATGATTTCCGGCACTAGACCCGTAAGTTCTAATTAACAACCATCAACAAATCCAATATCTAAAGCCCAAAACACGATAATAGAGATCAACTAGTTAACCAAAACAATTCTTCACCAAATGACTCACAATAATCCAAACATAAACGATTCAAACGAATAATCAAAAAACAATATCCAATTCAAACACAATATGCAAACACAATATCCAAACAACATTATTGAAAATCAAAACGAATCAATGAGAACAAATTTAGAGATTACTAAATTTGGAGCAAAGTGCTTATCACTATGATGAAATCCTTGCCCACTCCAGCTATTCCGGAGATAAGATGAACCACGCTGGAATTCTGGAAGCTTGTCACGAACCTCGGATTCCAACGATTAACGATAGTCAATCTACTATCTATTTAAAATCTAAAAAACTAAATATTTGAATTGGATAAATGAAAATGAAATGAAACACGATTCAAGAACACTCTTGGGTTGTCATCCCAATGAGGTTTGAGAATGTCTTCTCG
>BMAC01000074.1:411840-424702 GCA_014905375.1 Phtheirospermum japonicum
AATCAGCGGCGGATTCTACTTATAAGATTTCAACGGGTATAATTATATTCCCTAAAATAAACTATTTATATATATACTATGTAATAATATTTTTTTTAAAATTGAGAATGGTGAAGTAATTATATGCTTTTGTTTGGGTTTCTCGTTTTCTATTTCTGTTTTTGTTGCTGGACCGGAAATTTGAGCTTTAGCTTGAAGTAGAATTTATTGTTGGATTTATTGGAGAAAAAACGTTTTTAATAGTTGATTTGAATTTAAATTATGATATAGTTGCTTGCTGCTGTAACATCTGTCTTTGTTTTTCATTAGTTGATTCAGTATTTATTGAGGATGGTAAGTTTTGGTGCTATTTTGATCGATTGGGATTATATCTTTGAATAAGCAATCATGTTGGTTCAAACTCAAGACAATTTGTTACTGTTTTTAATGAGCTCAATCACCTATTCTATTTATTACTGTTTGTATGAGCTTTATACAGAGTTTCGTATCAACTTTGGGGCAAAAATAAAAGGGCGACACACGTGCTACAATGGCCGGGACAAAGGGTCGCGATCCCGCGAGGAAACGGTTAATTACTCGAATGTATCAACAGAATCATTTGATTGGCGTACTCCTCCTGTTCGAACCGGGGTTTGAAACCAAACCTCTCCTCAGGAGGATAGATGGGGCGATTCGGGTGAGATCCAATGTAGATCCGACTTTCGATTCACTCGTGGGATCCGGGCGGTCCGGGGGGGACCACCACGGCTCCTCTCTTCTCGAGAATCCATACATCCCTTATCAGTGTATGGACAGCTATCTCTCGAGCACAGGTTTAGGTTCGGCCTCAATGGGAAAAGAAAATGGAGCACCTAACAACGCATCTTCACAGACGTGGCAGAATGCCTTATTTGATAGCATAAGAGTAGGGATAAGCCCTGTAAGCGATCTTCTTTCTAAAGAGATTTGATTCGGAACTCTATGGGGTTTTATTATCTATTTCCATAGTCCCGGGCATAAGCACTCTATCTGGCATTTACCTCTGTATTTAATTTACAATTTTTTAAGTGTGGCATTAGTCTGTAAATCATTTGAGTTTTATAAAGCCAATTTCTAAGCAATTATATAAAGACTGTTATGTATGTTCAGCTCTTGCTTTGAGGCCATTTAACTTAAATTGAATGCTTCAATTAACACTACATACAACTTCATAATTAAAATATTATTATTATTTTCTTTCACCTATGTTTTTTTTTGGTTCTTTTCCTGGTTAAGGATGAAATCTATGAAATACTTGTCAATCCATACATTATTTTGTATTTTACTGACTCCTTGTTATTATATTCCTAGGTGTTGACTTTAAGATTAAAATGCTCACAGTCGGAGGGAAAAGACTGAAACTTACGATTTGGGATACAGGCATGATTCCCTTTACTTTGGTTTTATCTTCTGAATAGGAAAATGAGGAAATACAAGTCCACTCTTACTAACTCCTCCTAAGATCACATAGCATGTGTTATCTTTTCTTCTTTGTAACAGGGAGTTTCTGATGTCTTTTGCAGCTGGACAAGAGAGGTTCAGGACATTAACAAGCTCCTATTATAGAGGCGCCCAGGGGATCATTCTCGGTAAATCACTTATCTTGCTAAATTTCATCAAACTAAACAGTCATTTTTTTTAATTATCGAAACCTTTCCAATAGTAGAATAGCTTGGACTGTGGTAGTTTTCACTTGTAAATTGTAATGAGGCAATTGAAAATATATATGAATAGATGAGAATGACAGAGTTTAATTTAGCCTGGCCCAGCACACTTACCAATTAAAGAAGCTCACTGGGTTTATCCAAAGGTACTTTCATTGTGTTTTTTCAATTATTAATTGAATTGATGTTCTATTGTCGTTTAAAAATAAAGCATTGAATGTTTGTTGTTATAATCTTTTTTTTTTCAAGTGTTGCCAACAAAAGGGAAATGCGACCGATGCATGCGGGTTCTTTATTATGAGGCATATGTTGGAGATCATAAAATTAGATATTTATAACTCATTCGAAAAGGTAATTACGAAATCATTTGTATTATCATTATTAATAGTATTTTGAATATTTATTTGTAAAATTTGTTACCATTATTAAATTTTTTTTTTAGTATTTTGTGTTGTGTTGTGTTGTGTTGATGTCAACTTGGAAGATCGATCTAATTAATTTGGAATTCTTGATTCAATTTTTTTTTAAAGTCTTATTGTGCGTTTTCACATACAGGCACTCAATATGGAAGAGCCTTATTCGAAAGATGACATTGATGATGTACGTCGACGTTGGGCCGAGTGTTTTCTTGAGGTCATTTCGTGACGTTTTCTAGYGGTCATTTGAAAGTATCTATTATTAGAATGTTAGCAATATAGATGCTAAACTCTTTTGATATACTTTTGATGTTGAATTGTGATGGTTGATAACTTTTGGTCCCTCCTAGTGATTGGTGAATTTTGACGTATTGTACTTTTGATGGTTGACGACTTTGGTGATGGGTGTAATTTTGATTTGTGGTTGGTAAATGAATGAATGATTTTGTCGTTTAATTTTGTTTAATTGTTTATGTATCGAGTTTGGAGCTGTAATAATTTAGGTCAAACCAAATATAAAAAAAGGCTTTGTAAGCTGCCATCAATAAGAGATTTTCCAGAACGTATTTTTCAAATACTCGTTCTAGAATATGTACTTTCCAGAAGGTACTTTTCTGATACCCGTTCTAGAATATTGACTTTCCAGAACGTTTATTTCAATTACCCGTTCTAGAATATGGACTTTCCAGAAGGTACTTTTCGGATACCCGTTCTTAAATATACACTTTCCAGAAGGTACTTTTCTGATACCCGTTCTAGAATACTGACTTTCCAGAACGTATATTTCAAATACCCGTTCTAGAATATGGACTTTCCAGAAGGTACTTTTCTGATACCCGTTCTTAAATATTGACTTTCCAGAACGTGATTGCTTTACCCGTTCTAGAAAGTGTATATTCTAGAACGGGTATCTGAAATATACGTTCTGGAAAGTCTGATCGAGAACAGGAACCGACCCAAATGTGACCTTCCAGAACGGGTAAATAAGTTTTTAGAACGGGTAATATAACCGTTCTAGAATATATCAAACATTCTAGAACGGGTAAAAATAACCGTTCTAGAAAGTCTGACTTTCTAGAACAGCTGTATCTAGATCACAGCAGAATACCATCTGGATTGCCTATTTTGTACCATCTAGAATGTCTCTGCTGCACTAGTGATCAATGGTCAAGATGAGTCCCTAGGTTTCACATATAATGACGGGTTCTCATTTGAACCCAACCCTATATATATATATATATATATATATATATATATATATATAATATATATATATATATATAATATATATATATTCTCCATTTTGTTAATAGTGTTAACTATTAATGTTGAGGTATCGACATGAGAATGTTACAGGGCTGATGTGGACTAATAAAAATTGGCTAAAAATGACGTGTCGGCTTGTGGTTCATAGGGGGTCTATTTTGGGAGGAGACCAAGATTTTGACCAGGTATAAATAACAACTTTTTTTTTTTTTTTTTGTTAATGTTTTAGCCCACCTTTTTTCACGGTATTCCAGTAGTCCGTTCAGATCCGTTTTCTTCTTTTTTCTTCTTATTCTTATTCTTTCTTCTTCTTTTCTCCAGAAACTTTCTTCACAAATTAACAAAAACGGTCGCATATCGCAATTACTTTCTTCACAAAATTTTGTTAGGGCTTTGTTTTTCATTATTAGTGTCAGTCTTTGTTTCTTTGTTTTTCGTTGCCAATCTTCTTCATAATCGATCCATAAAATTGCAAGAACAATATATAGACTGAAAATCGATCCATAAAATTAGGATTTTTACTCCGTCTTCATAAAAATCAAAGCGTATTACGTGGGCATTGAAGATTAGTTTGGTAACATCCGAAACACCCTCGCCGCTTGCTTTATCTCTCTCCCTTTTTTTTTCCTTTCCAATGTCATATAATTAATTTTTCCAGATCGGTTTTATTCTATTTTTTTTGTTTGATACATTATTCTAATTTTTGTATGATTTCTAAATTCACATTTTTTCGAATCTGTTTTTTGATAATTGTGACTCTGAAACAAACCAATATTTTTTTTTATAAAACAGATCTTTTGTGTTGGAATTAATTGCAGATCTCCACAAGTATAAAAAGAAAAACAGGTCTTGTCGGTGGATATACATAATAAGCGTCGTAATTTCCTCATCTCTCTTAAAAGTCAACACCCCCTCTATGATTTTTGCCGCTTCACATGGCGGGGCTGATGATTTGATGGCGGGGCTGGATTTTCTGAGTAAAAATGGGTTGTCGGAGTGCGAATCGATGCTCATAGAGACATCATGGATAAATCTCAACTGTGTTCCTTGGAATTCGAGAAAGTCTTCTTCTCCATGGCGGCGGCCGCCGCTACTCAGGATTCCCCCGGGGCAAAGTTGCAGGAATAACTATAGATCATGAATTATGCTTGCAAGGTAAATGTTTTACACATTTTCATATGGATTGATGCTTCGATTGGATGGCTGGCTCTATCTATACCCTTCTCTGCTGTATTATGGTTTAGATGGGTATTTATAATTTCTTACTGTTTTTTCTTTAAATTAGGCATATTTTTATATTTTATATTTTATTTTTTGTTTGGTTGAATTTTTTTCCCTTTCTGTTTAGTTCATGTTTTCTAGGTTCTTTTCTATTTTTCATTGGATTAATATTGCAAAAGGGTAATAAAAGAGATTAGCTATTATTAAAATAATAAATCAATAACTGCTGATTAACAATTCTGAAGAATATTATTAAAATGATTCATTTTCGATATTACTGTTCATGAGAATATAATGATGTAACTGGTGTTGACCTTCAGCATGTCAAGTTTTCACATCGAGTTGCTTACCAAATTCTTAGAGAGACTTGCAAATTATTTCATTGGATTAATATTGCAAAAGGGTAATAAAAGTGATTAGCTATTATTAAAATAATAAATCAATAACTGCTGATTAAAAATTCTGAAGAATATTATTAAAATGATTCATTTTCGATATTACTGTTCATGAGAATATAATGATGTAACTGGTGTTGACCTTCAGCATGTCAAGTTTTCACATCGAGTTGCTTACCAAATTCTTAGAGAGACTTGCAAATTATTTCATAAATGAGGGTTGTACTTTGTAACTGGCCTGAGCAATGTTGATTAGATTTAATTATGATATAGCAGGCCTGGGTTGTATTTGATTATTTGGATTTGATTTTTAACATTTTTTTTTAGTTTTTGTTAGTATGAATTTGCTGAGATTGATTATGAAATTATTGAGATTCACACATTTATTTCCTTTTATATTTTTTCATCGAGGGTCAGATTTTGGTGTTTGACAAAGTTGTGTGTGTTTTGGTGCATCAAGTGGTCCGGCGGTTTGAAGAAACCCGTTGAAGCACGGGAATTATGAAGTGGACGTCAAATCACATTTGTGAAAGACTTGGGTACTTTCTTCTTGGTGATTCGTAATGCTCACCGATTGGCAAGTCATTGGAAAATCACATTTGACGGAGGGCATTAATTATTTCTCTAATGAAGGTATTGTAGTTGTGTGTTGAGACACACGAGGCAAAGCAGGTATTCCTTCTTTCTCCAAATTTTGTAAAACTATTTTTGCAATATTATTTAGTGGTGTGGTTTTTGGATGGGTTGTAATTTTTATATCCGTAAGTTCAAAAAAATGATTGACTTATAATGTTAATTGCTATAACTAGAAATCATATGGTAGGCTTTTGTCAGATGGTTAATAAATAATGAATCATTGTAAGTTCCAAGCCATGGATGTATGTTGGTGCTACATTGAGTTATGCAGTCTGTGCCTAAAAACGAATCATCATCGCTTGCATCATGGAAGCTTTCAGGTAATTGATTTGCGATTTTTTTTTTCAATTTTATTTGAAATGTAGTAATGGTTTGTCATGGGTTCGTTCATTAATAGAGATTAATAATAAATATGCAGCTGCATGACCAGCTGAAAGAAAATCGACGCAGCTGGAAGGAGAAGTGAAGGAAGAGTGTACCATTAACACAAACCCTAATTTTTCCAATCTGAACAATCATTTAAAATAAAATCTTTAAGTCCCAGGTCGGGATTTTTGTAGATCTGTAGAAGGAGATTCCAGATCAAATTAGTTCGAACATGCAAATTTCTGTGATAAACAATTATTTATTTACAGATCGAATAAATATCTCATGATAATTCAAATAAATCCAGATCTGAAACTTTATTAAAAAAGTATTCGTAAATTCATATCCATATCCATAAAAAAAACACGCTTTGTTCAATTGAAATTGAATCGAGAACTGAACACCAAAAAAAATAAAAATCTTTTATTGATCAGATCTACAAAAATTATCATAAACTCATAACAGCAGATCGAACAGCCTATCTCCAGATAAATCGAATATTTCCAGAACTGAAATATAATAAAAAAAAGTATTAATTGTTTACTTGTGTTCATCATCGGTCCACGGCAAAAAAGTATTAATTAAAAAAAGTATTCGAATATTTCACAGAACTGAAATATAACAAAAAATCCAGATCTGAAATATTCGAATTTGAGATATGCGACTGGTGAAATTAATTTGTGAAGAATATTTTTGGAGAAAGAAAAGAAGAAGAAAAAAGGAATACACACGGACTGCTGATAGAGCGTGAAAAAAGGTGGGCTACAAATTTAACAAAAATTAAAAAAAAAAGTTGTTATTTATAGGGGGTCGAAGTTTTGGCCTCATCCTAAAATAGACCCACTATGAACTACAGGACGACACGTCATTTTTGGCCTATTTTTAGTGGTCCACGTCAGCCCCGAAACACTCTTATTCCGACACCTCAGCATTAATAGTTAATACTATTAACAAAATAGAGGATGCCATCAAAGAAAATAGTCAATTATTCAGTTTAAGAAGCCTAACAAATTTTATTGCTAAGCATTGACTGAAAAGATAAGCAATAAGCATTGACTGAAAAGATATATCAATAAGAATATGGATAGTTTTTTTTTCTTTAGATTATGAATGATGTATTTAGGGAAAAAAAGTATATAAAAACGTCTATATTGGTGCATATTAAATTTCAGCTAACATGGATCTGCGATTTCTAATCATGTTCCAGCCCCATACATATAGTGGTAAATCAGAATAGTTAAAGATGAAACTGAGTAATCAAATCCATGCTGTGAGAAATTTCAGAAGCTTGACATCGTTTGTTCAATTATTCATAGCAGTCATTAAGAGCAAAATGAGCAAATAAAGAACATCTAAAATTGAAATCTAGCCCAATAAAAGAAAAGGAAAAAAAAAAAGCTATTATCAAATGAATCTCTATACAATCAAATAATATCTTCACAAACAACACTTTCCTACTAAATGACATCAATTAAGATATATTTCCATATAAATTTCATATCAGTACAACTTCATAATCACCAAAATCTGATATTTCATGATGAATTGTAGAGGAAATGAGCCAACGCCTTGTCCACAACACTTAAGAAAAAAAAAACCCTTGTTAAAAATAATCCATGATAACCATCTTATCCCTAAACAAAAATGTAAAACTTGACTCCAAAAAAATCTCAAATCCTATTACACTTAATCCATAACAACTGATTTAGTCATTTCACCACCATAATTCCAAACGATACAAAAGTAGTACACTTTATTCCAAACATCAGAAGAAGGTGTGCCATTATTAATTAATCTGAATGATGAAGTATTAATTACAGGAATTAGGATTGAAGACATCTTACCTTGAAATCGTCACCTTCTTTCTTCATCTCACCCGACGCTCTTCAAATAGTTTTTTTTATCATCTTCAATAACTCGTATTTATAACCCAGAATTCCAAGGCAACTCATCGTAAACTTATTTCAGATCTATATTCAAATTGATCCGCTTTAGTTTTTTTGGGGTAAATCAATTATTTCGTGCATATTTTTGGGAGGATCTGACCCAGATCGAATTATTTCTAATTTGATTTTTGCATAAATATTTATATGAAATTAATGGACAAATCTGATTTTGGCGAGTTGGAGGTTTGATGTTGGAAGGAGATTTTGTGCAGATTCTTGGCAGCTTCAAAGAGTGTACCTTTGGCCGCCGTTCGATCCCCATGCAAAGTGCGATAAAGGTTTGTAATCTTCAAAATCTACTTCTGTTTTTAAAATTTTTAAATAATTCTCTTTCTCCTTCCAATTTCTGCAGCAACCCCCCCAAAATTTGACCTCCCAAAACCCTAGACGAAGCCCAATGAAATTTATTCGAATTATTGTTTAACTTAATTTTTAGTATCTTTACATTTTCCTATTTTAGTTCTTCCTTTTTTACCATATGGATTCTCGTTCGATGATGACTTTGTTTTATTATTTTTGGCTTCTTTTGTTGCAATGAATTTTTCTTTTCCAGGTTGCGAGAAGATAAAACAATGGAAGCGATAAAACACGCTTTGAAAGCTCTGAAAAAGCGGCATTTACTAGAAGAAGGAGCTCATTCGCATGTTATTATCACTATATCTCGCCCGATTGTGTCACGGGGTACTGAAAGAGGATTTTATTTATGTTTAAATCAATTTTATGTTCCACTTTACATTCTTGATATTGGAATTTGAAGTCTTTGCACATGAGTTTGAAATATTTGAAGTTAGATGTACAGTGAAAATTTGTGTTGGATTTTGATTTTGTTAAAGCTTACCGACATGTAAATTTTATGGTTAGACTTAAAGAAAGCGCATCATGCGGTGATTTGAGGCAGTGAAAAGCACAGTCACCACAACAACTGCTCCAATGGGCTGCATAATCAAAGTTTTTTTTTTTATTCCCTTTTTTGCCGGCCAGCTAACGTGATAAAGTGTTGAATTATATAGTTAAAGGTTAATAAGTGTTGAAACATATTTCTTCAAATTGAAATAGATTGTTCAGATCCCACTACTTTAGACAAGTTATAATTTTAGGATTTGACAAAAGAAATCAATGATGATCTGCACAAAAATAACACTATCTCTTTTTAGATGTGATTGTGCATTTTATTTCTAATTTGTTGTTTATTTTTTATATTAATGTCTGAAGCGGACGATTATGATCTCATGAAGCTACTCGACAAGAACAGGCTAAAGATAGAGAGGCATAGATCGTTTCATGAGAGGTCACTCAGTAATTTATCGATCGGTTTGAATAGAGGTTTGAACAAAGAAATCAATGATGATCTGTACAAAAATAACACTATATGTTTTTAGATGTGATTGTGCCTTTTATTTCTAATTTGTTGTTTATTTTTTATATTAATGTCTGAAGCGGACGATTGTGATCTCATGAAGCTACTCGACAAGAACAGGTTAATGATAGAGAGGCAGAGATCGTTTCACGAGAGGTCACTCAGTGATTTATCGATCGGTTTGAATAGAGGTTTGAACAAAGAAATCAATGATGATCTATATAAAAATAACACTATCTCTTTTTAGATGTGATTGTGCCTTTTATTTCTAATTTGTTATTTATTTTTTATATTAATGTCTGAAGCGGACGATTATGATCTCATGAAGCTACTCGACAAGCCCAGGCTAAAGATAGAGAGGCAAAGATTATTTCACGAGAGGTCACTCAGCGAGTTATTGATCGGTTTGAATAGAGGTTTGGACTATTATGAGAGCACGTATTTACCTGGAAGGTCTGCTTTGGACACCCCGACATCGTCGGCTTAGAATTCATTCGAGCCGCATCTGTTGGTTGCAGAGGCTTGGGAGGCGTTTCGGAGGTCGTTGGTACACTTTCGGAGGCAGACTGTTGGGACAATTGCTGCGTATGATCATTCTTCGGAGGACGTTTTGAATTACGATCAGGTAAATTAATATGAGGTTATTTTTTTATTTTTATTTTTTTGCTCCATGCGAAGTAGGAGAGTTCTTTGGAATCTGAAGATTTTTGTGTTGTCATATATATACTCAATGTCGGTGATCAACTAATGTAATAGCAGAATCATAAGGAACAAAAATCTAACTAAAATAACCAGTACTTGAGTAGTCAAAGAATCACTTGTGCCAAAACTATACTCTTTAGAATCTCGACGCTTTTTATCAATGCACACAGCAAGCTGAAAAACAGAAGAATGAGCTAATGAACATTTGACTAGTACATATTTTAACAAAATATATATTAGATGAAAATAAAAATTAAGAATATAAAACACTAAAGATGAATAGAGGGCTATTTTTCTTTTATTCTCCTTTCTTTATTTCTAATTTTTACTTTTCCTTTTTTATTTCCTTTTT
Organism: Phtheirospermum japonicum; assembly: GCA_014905375.1. Classification (NCBI taxonomy): domain Eukaryota; kingdom Viridiplantae; phylum Streptophyta; class Magnoliopsida; order Lamiales; family Orobanchaceae; genus Phtheirospermum; species Phtheirospermum japonicum. The sequence goes on from BMAC01000074.1 coordinate 422,180, forward strand.
GTGGAGAGCGAGAGAGTTCTTAATTAGCGTATGATCATTCTTCGGAGGACGTTTTGAATTACGGTCAGGTAAATTAATATGAGGTTATTTTTTATTTTTATTTTCTTGTCATTTATATATTTGTACTATGAATTACAAATAGCTCCTTAAGGTATGACAAACACCCTTTTAAGATTTTCATTTCCTTAACATATATCCATTGGTGTTGGTGTAATTTGTAGATAGAAACTGATATGAGTGAGGTATTTGTAATTTTGGAAGATAATTGTGCATTTTTTTAACATATATACTCCCTTTAGGTGCAATTTGTAATTTGAAATAGATATGAATGAGGTATTTGTAATTTTAGAAGATATTTGGGCCATTTGTAATTAGACTAAACATTAACATTTTTCTTTTGTAATTAAGGTGAAAATCCATTTTTGCAACGATTGTTAAAAAAATTAAAAAACTATCCTTCGGAATTACAAATAGCTCCTTAAGGTATATTACAAACAACCTTTTGAGGATTACATTTTCTTAACAAATATCCCTCGGTACAGTTTTGTAATAGATACAGATATGAATGAGGTATTTGTAATTTTGGAAGATAGTTGGACCATTTTGTAAATAGACTAAACCTTATTGTGTTTTTGTAATCAATTATAATGCAATGGTTTGGGATTGACCAGCAATGCAAGGTGCTATATGGTACGAGTGGCTCGAACCACTCCATCAAAAAGGTATACAGAACCATTTATCTTTCAAAATTGTAAATAACTTCTGGTATGTTTTTTGCACTCTTTCATGTGTATTTTGCTTTCAAACTTTAACACTCTTTATGATATGTAAGCAAGTTGAGCTATTAAATCTCTTTGATAATCACATGTATTTTGCACTAGCGTTATGTATCCTATTTTTGTGCAGGATGATTTTTGACAGGGTAATAAGCAATTTGAGTTAAGTTTTAATAACAAGGTGTACACACTTTAACACCTCTGCTCCAATTACTATCATTATAAAGGAGCCCATTTTTAGTTCTTGATATTGTATCTGTGAAACATGTTAAAGTTTAGAATTCTTAACCAAATTTTATCATTTTTTATATGGCCTGATTACTTTGTTTACAAAACACATGCGATAAAGACACTAATACTACGTTCAAGTGGGTGGGCATATGAACACTTTCATTTTCCTGTAGAATAAAACTGAGTACATTGCTTGCAGAACAGAGAACATCACTGCAGACTGAGATGGCAGAGCCTCGGAAGAAAGATTATTCTTCTGTCAGCTTGAAAAAGAAAGATTCCTTGCTATGTACTCTCATCTGTTCTTGTGAGCCATATTTAGCAGATAAGGAATTATTAAGTGAAACAGTTGGTACGTGAATAAGTGAATTTCACCTTTTTATTTTAGAGATAATGAATTTAGAGGAGTAAAGTGTTTATTGCCTTTCCAGTAATTACTGAGTCATATTAGAGTGGGTTGGAGAAAGCCCACAGTTGGTGTTCGAATGCATGTGAATTTGGTGGGAAATATGGACTGAAGCTTTAATATGAATGAACTGACAATACTAAATGTTAAATGCCTGATTATGGAGGTTTTGTTATGAGTCCTGGGGAAACCTACATATGTTTTAATATTTTTATCTTTCAGGTACAAAGTTGTGTTTAGGTTTTCTTAGGTCTGTTACCGAAAAATGAGGGCTTTTTATTGTTTTACTCGAGAAATAATTACAAGAAATACCCCAAAAGTTTTGATTGAGGCCCCAGAAGTATATAATTGGGCATCCTATCCCCAGAAGTACTTTTTATTTTTTGTATAGATATTCAAGTTAACCCTCAGTATTATTATAATTTTTATGAATGTGGGGTTTTTACAATTTTGAAACTTATCCGGAGTTTTTTTTAATATTCCAAACCTTGGGGGTAATTTTTGTAATTATCTATAATTTGATAAAGTATTGTAATATATATGTTTCTTGTGGATGAATAGGTCGATGCTTGGGGTACAGAAGGAGAGGAGGTGAGAATTTTGTGGCCGGACGACGAATGTGAATTCCCTGGCCTGGAGGATGATGGTTTTGATAGTGATGACGAGCCTCCATTTGTTGCGCGTGGAGAACATCAATTCTCAGCATAACTTGATGGTTGCTACTATTTATGCTATTTACTTAATCTGCTGGCTTAGAGGATGAAGGTTTTGATAGTGATGACGAGCCTCCATTTGTTGCGCGTGGAGAACGTCAATTCTCAGCATAACTTGATGGTTGCTACTATTTATGCTATTTACTTAATCTACTATAAAAATATGTAGATATTAAAATAAAACTATGTAGCAAACAAATTCAGGGTTGGTTGCATATATATGGCCTATATCCGAGTTTGTTTCCTGTTTTGTGGAATGTGTGTGCTGCCCAGGCTTCACTGTTGAAGAACTCTATGGGTATTGTGTGATCGTAATAAATAAGTGTGGTTTGTATGCAAAATACTATGATTGCAATAAAAATATATTATAAGGTTTGTGTGACTAAAGTTTCCTATG
>BMAC01000074.1:454115-487611 GCA_014905375.1 Phtheirospermum japonicum
CATTTCTCACATAAGCATAAAGGGTTTTCACTCCCTATGATTTTGTGGTAATGTTATATATACTTTGTAATCTAAGAAGTTTCTCACATGATCTAGGTGGAACATTCGGAAACGTTAAAAATGATGTGCAGACACATAATTAGCTAAATAAGAAATTAATATATTAGGAAAAAGTGGGGTAGCACCAATAGATGATAATATTAGAGACACGTTTAAGATGGTTTGGACATGTACATATGAGACCTTTGGATGCTTTGTGCTATGTTTAGAAAGTAGGGAATCACTCACTCACATTAAAAGAGGAAAGGGAGACCTAGAAGATTTGTTAATAAACTATTAAAAAGGACATGTTATGTCCTGAAATAAGTGAAAATATGGACTTGGACCTAAAACGACGGTGCTATGTTATCCATATAAGCCCATAGTGGGATAAATGTTTTGTTGTTATATTCATTTTATCTTACTTTGCTATATTGAAACCCATGTCATTAAATATGAATTGTGGATATGCATCTATTGTCTCTTGATTTCATGGATTGGTCATAAATGAAAAGTAACATGCATCAACATCTTGTTTTGATTTCCCTGTTCTCAGTGTAAAATAGGTGGTAAATTATATACTGCTGTCTAAGTTTCTCTATATTCCATGTTTCTCTATATTCCACTTACTAATGCTGGCTTGAATATGATTTTTCAGATAATATTCATGCTGTTAATGTCTCAGCACCAGCATTTTGGCGGAAGATTCCTGATTCTGAAGTTCGTGTGGAGGCCTGTCGCCCGTCCAGCTTGCACAGTGATGATGCAGTGAATGATCATGCTTTTGGGAACATGCCAATAGTTGATGGTGAATCTGGAGATCTTAAAATTTTATGAAGACTTTATTTTTTATTTTTTTATTTCATATAGTTGAATAAAAAATATTATTGTATTAATATTAGTTTTAGTTTGTTGTGTCTTATATTTTTTTGAAATTTGGTGATATAATTAATATAATCACAATATTCGTTATTATTGATTTTGGTGTATTCCTGCTTTCATTTCATTTTTTTTTTAAATTTTTTTTAAACTTTCTAGAAGGTAATTTTTGTAAAACCTTTCTAGTAAATGGACTTCCAGAACGGTATTTGAAAATACCGTTCTGGAAAGTGCGACTCTCCAGAACGGTATTTGCAAAAAAACGATCTGAAAGTTGAACTTTCCAGATCGATTTTTTTAAAATACCGATCTGTAAAGTTGTACAGTCCAGAACGGTATTTTAAAATACCGTTCTAGAATGTTCAACTTTCTAGAACGGTATTTTAAAAAACTATTCTGGAAAATTGTCCATTCCAGATCGATATTTTAAAATACCGTTCTGGACAGGTGTACATTCCAGATCGGATTTTCTCAAATACCGATCCGGAAAGTTGAACAGTCCAGAACGGTATTTTAAAATACCGATCTGGAATGAACGATTGTCCAGAACAGTGTTTTCAAATACCGTTCTGGATTGTACAACTTTCCAAAACGGTAATTGTAAAAACCGATCTGGAAAATGTCGGATAAAGTATAGGAAGGTACCATTCTAGAACAGAATTTTTTTTTTCTAGAACAGTTTTTTTTTACCCTTCTAGAAAGTCTGCCAATCCAAAAGGGTAAAAACAAGGCGTTCTGGACTGTCTGCCAATCCAGAACTATGTCACTACAGAAGGTACAGAAAGGCGTTCTGGATAGGCAGAATTACCCTTCTGGATATGCAGTTTCTACACTAGTGATTGTTGAAAGAGCACTTGGCCGGCATGACCTTGCTCACGAAACCCATTCACGGAGAGCCCCTAATCTTGTACTTATCCGTAGGACAGCAAGCAGTCAGCTCTGTCTTGATCAGGGAGGAAGGTAAAGTACAGAGACCGGTCTACTTTTAGAGCAAGGTCTTGCACGATGCGGAGGTACGGTATGTACAGGTAGAAAAGGCGATGCTGGCTCTGGTTGGAACTGCTCGCAAGCTGCGACCATACTTCCTCTCTCACAGCATAATTGTGCGTACCAACCTTCCGCTGAAAACCATAATGGATAAACTAGAATTATCTGGAAGGTTGGTCAAATGGATAATAGAGCTCAATGAATTCGACGTTGCATTTGAAGCCAGAACAGCAATCAAAGCTCAGGCTTTGGATGATTTTATGCAAGAGATGACTGGCCCCACCGATGAGGTGAAGGAATGGACAATCTTCACGGATGGCTCTGTCAGTAACCAGGGCTGTGGGGCTAGAATCGTCTTGATAGACCCAGCAGGTGTGTCCACTGAGTTTGTCGTACGTTTGAATCACGCATTTTCCAATAATGCCGCTGAGTATGAGGCCCTTTTGAGAGGAATTCAAATGGCGAAAGACTTGGGCGTAGAACAGGTGTGTACTAAGGTAGATTCCCAACTTGTCTGCAAGCAAATAAGTGGGGATTTCGAGACAAGAGAGGAGAGCATGCAGAGGTATGTGGCTAAGTTCAGGGAACTCGCCAAGGATATGAAAGGCCTGATGGTCCTCCAAATCCCCAGAGAACAGAACGGAAGAGCTGATTACTTGGAAAAAGTAGCCAGCTCAGCTACGGATTGCCGGGAAAGGGTAATTACCTTACTCAGAGCGGACGGAGAGTTTGGGATAGAGCAGGTGTGCTCGGTGATGGAAGGGAGTGATTGGTGATCTCCCATAAAAATATATCTCGAGAGAGGAGATCTGCCAGAGGATAGGAAGGAATCAGTAAAATTACGAACCAGGGCTACTAGTTTTTGTTTGATCAAAGGAGAGTTGTTCCGAAGAGGGTTCGGACAACCTCTTTTGAGATGCTTGAGCCGGGAAGAGGGAGCCCTGGTCCTTAGAGAAATCCATGAGGGATGTTGTGGCAACCATATGGGCGCCAGAGCTTTGTCAAGTAAGATCTTGAGAGCGGGGTATTTCTGGCCACAATTACGGAAGGAGGCAGAAGATTTTGTACGAACATGTGAGAAATGCCAGAAGAACTCTTCGTTAATACATAAGACCGCTAAAGAACTCATGATGATGAGCTCCCCTTGTCCATTTACCAAGTGGGGGATCGACCTAGTTGGCCCTTTCCCCATGGCTCCCGCCCAAAAGAAATTTTTGATAGTAGCAATTGATTATTTTAGCAAATGGGTGGAGGCTGAGGCCTTAGCAAAACTTACAGAAGATGCGGTCATGAGGTTCTTATGGAAAAATGTTGTGTGCAGGTTTGGCGTACCCAGAATCCTGGTTTCAGATAATGGCACCCAATTCATGGGTACAAGGATCAGATCTTGGTGTACGAAGATGAAAATTGACCAGCACTTTACATATGTTTACCATCCCCGAGCTAATGGTCAAGTAGAGGTCACCAATCGCATATTAGTACAGGGGATCAAGACGCGTTTGGAAAGAGCTGGGGGCAGATGGGTGGATGAGCTGAATTCAATCCTATGGGCGTACAGAACTAACCCCAAGGAAAGCACAGGAGAAACACCTTTCAGCCTAGTCTATGGTATGGACGCTGTGGTGCCTGCCGAGGTTAGCATGGAAACTCACCGAGTCCAGAACTTTGTTACAGAGCAGAACGAAGCGTTAATTCAAGATGCTCTGGACTTGGTCGAGGAAAAAAGAGACAGAGCTGCCGTCAGAATGGCACACATTAAAGGGCGAATAAAAGCGGCATATGACAAGTCTGTACTCAAAAGGCAGTTTCAGGTGGGAGACCGTACCGAGTCATCTTGAGGAGATCTGATTTAGGAAAAACGAAGGGAAAGCTGGACGCTGCGTGGCAAGGACCGTACCGAGTCATCCAAGTTTTAGCAGGAGGAGCTTATAAACTAGAAGAGCTGGATGGGACTGAGATCCCTCGTGCTTGGAATATTACTAATTTACGAAAATTTCATACATAGTTGTAATTTTTTATGTTTATTTGACTTATTGAATAAAAATTACAGGTTTATCCTCATTCGCCAGAATTACGTGTCCATAACTAAGCCAGGATTGGCTAAAGGGCGGATGCCCATGATTTTGCCTGACCCGATTGTCAGTATAAGCCAGGATTGGCTAAAGGGCGGATGCCCATGATTTTTCCTGACCTGATTGTCAGTTTAAGCCAGGATTGGCTAAGGGCGGATGCTCTCGATTTTTGCCTGACCTGATTGTCAGTTTAAGCCAGGATTGGCTAAGGGCAGACGCCCTCAATTTTGCCTGGCCTGATTGTCAGTTTGAGCCAGGATTGGCTAAAGGCAACTGTCCATAACTTCGCCTGACCTGATTGTCAGTTTAAGCCAGGATTGTCTAAGGGCGGCTGCTTATGATTTTGTCTGACCTAATTAACAGTGTTCAAGCCAGGAGTGGTTTAAAATGGGTGATAATCCAAACAAAGCATTTTTTTCTTGTTTGAACAGGTTATGCCAGGACTGATTAAAACATGCAGACATGCATCAATGATTGATCTGATTGTCAGAACAAATAAAAAAAAAAAGCTAGCCTTGGTTGATGAACCACGAATTTTGATCAAGGGCAGAGACCTTATGAGGTAAGTCCCACGACCCAGGATGAGCTGGCATTTCAAAACATGATTTGCATAATAAGAATGATATAAAAACGATCAAAAGTTCCTGGTAAAATAAAGATAGCATGAACAAAAGGCCAGGAATGGTCCACAATAAAAGTCACTTCTTTAGAACAGATTGCTCCCACCTTCTACGAAGGTTGGCAATTTTGATTATAGAAATTGCAGGAAAACAAAAAGATGAACACAGGCATTTATCTGGGAGGAGACCTCCGATCTGAGGCTAGAGCTTGGCGAACACGCCAAAGCTCACGCTCTATTTCGTGCAAGCGGCGGCGATATTTGTTAGACCGCTCGGCAAGCGTGTGGGCTTCGCCGGCGGCAATAGTCAGACGGTGCACCTACTCGATCAGATCCGCCTTCTCCTCTTACAGCTGGCGATTGACTTGTCGGAGCTCAGCCCATTCTCTTTTATAATGATGCTTCTTTTGCCTCTTTCTCTCCAGAAGGCGGTAAAGGTAGCCGATTTTTTCCTTGAGCGAGATTAGTTGATCAGAAAGTTTAAACTTCTCCACAACCTAGGAGATGTTCTTTCGCTTCACTGTGTTGAGTTCTTCGAGCAGAGGAGAAGAAGCCATGGCAAAAAATTGAAAAGAAAATAATGAAGGCATGTATATATTTAAGGAAACTAAAAGCGCGTGCAAAGAGAATCAAAAGTACTAGGGTTTCCGATAAATCAGGAAACCATAGAAATTCAGAAGTCGCAACAAGCCAAAATAGATATTATTATTTATTAAAACTTCAGTTCAAATTCAAGGAAACTCGGAAWRAAGACCAGCCACACAGGCTAAACAACAGGTCTGGTTTAAGAAAAAAAAGGGGGATTTACATTTCCTAAAGCTCAAGGAGCGGTCTCAGGCTCTGCATCTAGCTCAGCCGCTAGCTGGTTCACCACCACCTCATCCAGCGCACCAGGCGAAGCTCCGCCCGGTAACTCACCCAGACCGGCGAAGGTTGGGGAAGGAGAAGCATCGGGAATGGCCAAGGACGGGTCTGGTTGAGTCACTACGGGTGGAGAATTATAAAGGGAGAGAACGTGCTCGGAAGACTCCGTAGCTCCAGCCAGATGTAATCTATCCTGCTCCGCAGCATAAATGAAGGAAGTCGGCTCAGGAGGAGTCTCTAGAGGCAAATCCTGGTCAAAGATGGTGCCAGGATTGGCTTCACTCCACTTCGCTTGCTCGTCTAGACCAAAGTGGTAATAGCTCATGGCTTTGGGGAGGAGCATAGAATACAGCTCTTTCGACCCCAAGAAAGCCTTCTGGGTTTCCTCTCTGGCCAATTGGACAAGCCTGAGCCCCTCTTTAGAATTTAAGAACTGGGACTTCCCTTCTTCTCTGGCCTTCGAAATGGCTTCATCCGCCAAGCTCCGGGATTCTGCTAGGGCATCATACCTTGCCTCTGCACGAGCAACCTCCACCAATTTGGCTTGAGCTTTCTTCACCACCGCAACTTCTGCCTTAGCTTTTTTCAGCTTATCTTTCAGCTCTTCCAATTCTCCTTCCTGCTTCTTCAGCAACTCCTTTTTCTCCATGGCCAAGGCTCGGAAACGATCTACTTTCACAGCAAGAACCTTGTTCTCCTTGATCGCATTAAATTGAATCAGAGACCTTTTCATTCGGGTGGCTAGAAGAGCTTTTTTGGAGAAGGCCTGATTATATAGACAAGTTAGTAATCGAATAAGCAACACTAGGGAAATACCAGGTAAGAAACTTACTCGCACTTCGTCCTGGCACCAGGACTCCAACAACTCTGTGTCTGTCAATTTCTCCATGGCTGGTTGGTCAGCGGGGAGCATGCCTCTGAGCATGAACTGGACGGCGGTCTCCCTCGAGCAATTGGCAATAGAGTCGATTGGAGGATGCCCGCTGCGAGTTTCTAGTGGGAGAGTGTTTGGGGCTGGAAGAATGGGGTTGCTGAGGGCCCAATCTCTGGAGGACGTGCATGGACTCTTGGAGAGAGGCATCAAATCTTCCTCAGAGTCGGAGGAATAAAGCCTGGCGGGAATAGGTTGGGGAGGCAACCGAGCAGGGCTTTAGCGGGCTGCCGCGGCAGTACTCAGATCTGGGTTAGAGGAGGAAGGCCCGACTTCTTGTGCGGCCACCACGGGGAGTCCTGCCGCTTTCTTCTTGGCTTCCTCTATTATTTGACACATCATCTTGACTGAAAAAAATAATAATAATAATAAGCACGTGATGAACAACGCGAAGCAAACCCGGAAAAATGAAAATTATACCTATCTCCTTGGATAGGGGGCTGTTTCTGGTTTGTCGTTAAAGAAATCCACGACAAAAGGCTCAAGCAGGTTGGTCACATGAAGGGGATTTTCGTTCAAGGTAGTGATAATCTTTTTCAGTCGGGCAGGTCTGTCTGTGGAAGACAGAGATGGATAGCGAGGCAACACCTCGATGGGTTTTGGATTGAAACCCCAATCCCCATCACAATGGACGAAGAAGAATTTCTTCCTCCAGTCCTTATTGGAAGTAGGGAGTTTGATCAGGAAGTGAACCCCGGGATGGGCTTCCAAGTAGAAACAGTTGGGGAAAGAGCTCTTCGCTTGGAAGAGCTGGAAAAAGATGTGGGCCGAAGGGTCGAGACCAGCGTAACGCATGGCCAGACTATAACAAACCATGATACGGAAAGAATTAGGAGAAAACTGGAAAACAGGGATATGGTACATATCAGCTATCTCTAACATCAGTGGGTGCACGAGAAGGCGTAGGCCTGAATGAAACTGGTCAACGTAGAGAGTCAACCATCCCGACGGTGCTTGACAGGCTAGGATGCAGGCCGGAGGACAGTATGGGTCATAAGGAACGGAGATTTTGTATTTCCGACTAACCTCCTTCATCGTTCGATGACCTAGTATGGAGGTGACCTGAGGATGGTCGGCGGTAGCCGGAGGATACTCCAGGCCCTCGGAGCAGGCAGAAAGGGCTTCAGAGAGGGTCAAGGGATCGGATTCCGCCGATGGTGAACAAGGTGGGGAAGGAGAAGAGAATGTCTCCATCGTCAGGGGGTTCGACGGCAAAGAGGAAGACGTCTCCACTATTTCTGGGTTGGTAGACGGAGAGAAAGGGGGATTTGTCGTCGCCTCTGGAGTGGCAGATGGCGGAGTTGAAAGAGATTCCGACATCGGGGGAGAAGACATTTTAAAAGATCGAATAAGAGTAAGAGTGTACCTGGTTTATGAGAATCGTCGGAGAAGATAATCTGGGGAATTTGAGGTTCGCCGGGAAATTAGAGAGAGGGAAGCGCAGAAGATTTTTTGGAATTGGAAAAATATGAAAGTGAGAAAGAAGAAGAGTCCATTGGGAATAAGAAAGGAATAGATAAATTCAAAAAATGGAAATCGATAAAGGAGGGATTTGATGGGATCCTCGCGTTTAATGTTGGCAGGTGAACAGTACCCTAGGCAGTGATCTGGAGCGTCAACTGTCCTAGGGTAGGGCTAACGTGGCATGAACCGGGGAGACGTGGGGGTACAGTAATGGTTTGGGGAAATGAACCGACACTACTAATATCAATGATTAGGCCTGGTTGTCAGGCAGATTTCTAGGGATCCGTGCAAGTACGAGAAGTAATAAACGCATGAGACCTCATTTATTTCGAAAGAACTCTGGAATACGACAGCTCTACCCCAACACTTGCGGGGGTAGGAGTTGATCTGACAGTAAATAGATCAGACCTGATCTGGGGTAGACCTATTTTGAAGTAAGGAGGAATGATGAGAAACACGCTAGGATCAGGTCGGCCCGAAGAAAGACCTGGTTAAACCTCCGAGAAAGAGTTCATAGTCGCGGCCCGAGAACTGCTCTCGATTCGATCGGCATAGGAAATTTCTATAGACAGAGCTGAAATGATAAGGGAATAACTGGAATAGGGAAGACCTGACTTCCTGATCCCCAATGAGAAGATGAGTGGGACCACTTGTCAGAATTGGTTGCGCAACGGTCCGTGATTTGCAGCACGTGCTCCTGAGATCCCGGCTGGGGTCCCCACTAGGAAGAAACTATAAATATCTCAGCCCCAAGGCTGAGAAAGGCAAGTCATTCTTCGGTCGTTCCTTTTTATTTTTCTGGTAAACACCTCAAGCGCTTACTGACTTAAGCATCGGAGAGGTTTCCACCGGTGGCCCTTTCTAACTTGTGTTTGTGGTGCAGGTCGGGAAAAAATCCAATTTCCGGGTGCTATTCTTGACATCGGTCATTTTTTTGGGCTGAAACAACAACAATAAAACCATTGAGGAGCAAGCAAATATACTGTAATTTGGACATAAATATCCGATTGTCAACTCCTCATTCGTGTCTCGAATATTCCACCCCATACTAGGGTTTTGGAATTAGTGAATCTGGTGCACCAGGGTTCGCAATTAAGTTTTGAAATGGAATCGTAAGTGATATTTAATAAGAAATAAAATTGAATCGAAAGCAATTGGGAAGTGATTGAGAGATGAAGCGGAAATTTTTTGGGGATAAATTGAACCCTAATCGCTCCTCTTGAAATTTTATCTTCGAACGTGTGTCGCGTGTGAGTTTTAGCCCGCCAACATGTCGCCCAGAAGTGAAAAGACAAGATTGCCCTCAATTATGGGGAGTGTGGGTCACGCGTTTGGAGCCGTTGAAATTTTGGACGGAAAATAGAACAGAGGTTGCAAAGAACAAAACCCGTATAGTTCGGGTTGTTAATGACAACGAAAAAAAATATTAGGTTGCAAACCATAAAAACGCTACAAGTACAGGTTGCAAAAAAGGAATTTCCCAACATATAATATATGTATTAATACATTTACTAGGATTAGATAAAGATATTTATAATATATTTAATATTTATTTTTTTAGGCATAATAATTTATTATTATTATTATTTATTTCAGTATATTATTTTTTTGTTTCCCTTTTTTTATTCTCAATGTATTATATTGGGATTAGATAAGAAATTTGAAGTTTATATTTTTTATAATTATTTTTCTTTTGTAATAATTTTATATAACTCTTATTTTAATTAAATAGATTATTTAAATTCTAAAATAAAACTATTTTAATTTTTATTATAATAAAATTAGTTCAATTTATATAGACTTTTTTTAATTAAATATGACTTATTTATATTTTTATATTAGAAAATTAAAAGTAAGATATTGAATAAGGCAAAATATGATAAAGAAATATTGAATTAGTTAACGTATAATAAAAGAAAAAATATTAAATTAGGCAGAATATAATAGTAGAAAAATATTAAATTAGGTAAAATATAATTAAAAAATTTTAAAATTAGGTAGTTATTAGGCTCTGATGATACCGAAGCACCATAAATGTTTTCGAAGTTAACGAAGCATGAAAAACTGATACATAGTATATGAGGATTTTGCATTAATATATAGGGTACACACACACACACACACACACACACACAGTAGTTTAACGCTAGCGTATTATGTGCAATTCAAAAAAGAGTAATATTCATTAAAAATACTAAGAAAATATTATTGAAAATACTATATACAAATCGTAGTATTATTTGTTCTATTTAAAGGATTATTATTTTTCACAATAAATAATTTTAACACAAAAATTAGAAAATTATTTATTCTAATTACAGTAAGACTGATTTTCACAATAAAGGATTTTCAAGATTTTTTACCGTGAGCCACGAAATTAGTCGTAATGTGTTTCAAAATACCTTAAATTTGACGGAGAAACCTGTAGAAAATTGAGTTTAAAAAAATGTAAAACATACAACACTCCGTGTCACATGTGGATATGTGATATAAAAACTCAAAAATAATATGGCACGGATAATTCTATTGAAAAAACGTCGTACATCTAAATTGTAGTATATATAATTTTATTTTTTTTATTTTTTTTCTCTGCGTAAGACATTAATTTGTTTGTATAGATATATAATATTTGTATCAATGCACTAAATTGAGATTAGATAAAATTTTAGAATATATTTAATATTTATTTTTCTAGGTGTAATAACTCATTATTATTATTATTTATTTTATCTTTTTTGTTTCCCTTTGTTTTTCTTTTTTTGGCGTAACCATAGTTTTTCATATATATTTTTAATGTTATTTTCAATTCATTATACTAGGATTAGATAAAAAAATTTAAGTTTATACTTTTTATATTTATATATATTTTGTAATAATTTTATATAACTCTGTTTTTTCTTAAATAAATATTTAAAACTCTAATAAAATTATTTCAACTTTTATTATTACTAAAACTTAATTCAACTTATAAATATATTTTTTCTAATTATATATAACTTAATTATATTTTTGTATTAGAAGAATAAAAGTAAGATATTGAATTAGGCAAAATATATTAAAGAAATTAAATTAGGTAACATGTAATAAAAAGAGAATATTGAATTAGGTAAAATATAATATTAGGAAAATATTAAATTAGGTAAAAATAAAGTAAAATAATAAAATTACTAAATTAGGTAAATATTAGTATCGGATGATACCGAAGCATCAAACTTTTCTCAAAGCTAAGGAAGTGTGAGAAACAGATATATAGGATAAGAGAATTCTGAATTAATATAGGAGTAAGTCTCCTGTGTGACGGCCACACGGAACCATTTTCATGCGACGGAGCTCCAAACCGCTCAAGACCAAACCCACTATAATAATTAGATCACCTATAAAGTGAAAAATTAAAAAAGAAAATAATAATGGGACCCCTTCTCCTTGTTTCTTAACCCGTTGAAAAACCTGGACAGAGTGCATAAAAACAGAACAGTCAAAGGCAACAATCCCATCCAAACGCTACTCAACACCGCACAAAATCTCATTGTCGCCGCCTCCGCCCGCTAAATCTCCACCCACTGCAATAATTCAGCCCGATTCACAATCCTCTTCATACCCCGTTGCAAAGCCCCCAATTTTCGCACCTCTAATGGAAAATGAAATTCAAATCAATTTAAGAAAGTAAATCGATCATTTTTAGAGAGTTGATTTTACTGCAAATTTATAATTTTTTTATTTTATTGCAAATTTATGTTTCATGGAATTAAATTATTTATGAGCAATTTTCAATGAGTTTCTTATGCTATTGAAAATGTTGATTCACTAGTTGTGGACTAAGTTGTAATGTTGTATACACAATGTACCAATTTTTTATGGCAAGGTAACGCATTACACTAGGTGGAAATGCGATGTTAGAGTCTTTCTATGTTCTTAGTTCTAAACTATCATGTTCCCCATAACAATGTAATACACATACAATTGGCTCGTTTGTGTAGAGTGAATTTATTATCGTACGTCTTGTTGGTGGGTTATAATGAGACATGGTAGTTTTATTCCTCCTCAAAAAAGAGCTAAAATGACTACAAACACGAGGGTGATGATGGAAAATCAAAATGTCCACTTAAAAACATGTTTAATTTCACTGTATAAATGCATACTCGAACAATAAATTTTAGGTAAATACTGTTTCCATCTGAAACTTGTTGTATGTGCTATTTTTTCTTCGATGTACTGTAATTTGTTGGTAGAAAATAGTCTCTTTCAAACTACTGTCACTTTTCTTTGCAAAAACTGTCACTTATTATATGTAAATACTATTGCATTCTGAAACTTGTCATATTTTATTTCTTCTTTGATGTAATGTAATTTATTGGTAAAAAAGTATCACTTTCTTTGCAACCACTTCCACTTTTAAAAACCGTCACTTTTATACTTGAGTTATTCATGAATTTTGTTTAATTAAATTATTCATGAATCTCTTGAACTATGCTTGATTTTCCTAAATAAATTACTGCAATTAATCTAGTCTGATGTTGTCAATTTGTTATTACAGTATTCTATTTCAAGTTCGACATGGGTAAAGAGAAGTTTCACATCAACATTGTGGTTATTGGCCATGTCGACTCTGGGAAATCAATCACCACTGGTCACTTGATCTACAAATGGAGGAGAAGGTTAAAACAAAAGATCCAGATAAGAGGATGGTTACATGTTCGAGATATAAGAAACCTGGGCACAATAAGGTTTCTTGTAAGGCCCATGTTATAAAGTCATGCATCGTTTTTGTTTTATGTAAATAGTACATATATACATTGTATTGTGAGGAAAGTTGAGACTATAGATTGTTATAATTATATGAATGAGTTTAGATTATTATCTAGTCACGTTATTTGGAGATATGTTTCTTTTTGTTATATCTTTTTGTGCATAGATGGTGAGAAATGATTGGAAAACTAGCCATTGAAAAATAAACTACGACTTTGTCGAATAACTTTGGATAGTGTGAAGTTCCAGAAAATTGTTACTTTCGCCCGAAAAAATGTCACTTCTGCACTTAAGTGTGTCACTTTTCCACTGTAATTGAAAATATAATATTGTTAATTTTACACTAAAAGTGTCACATTTTCAATTATTTTAAACTAAAAATGTCACTTTTAGAACATATTATATTGTAATCAAACTTTTTAACTTAAAATATAACATTGTCACTATTTCAATTAATACAGTCACTTTAGCAGTTGAAAGTGTCACTTTTTACATATTATATATTTTAATCAAACATTTAACTTAGTAGATAATAGTGTCACTTTTTCAACAATTAATATTGTCATTTTTTTACACTAAACGCGGTTACTTTTACATATCATATTGTATTAAAAAATTAAATTTAAATTTAACACTATCACTATTTCCATTATTAGTGTCATTTTTTTTGCTTCAAATATATTTTTATATTTCTATATAAACCAATAACATTACAATCACACTAAATATTAACATACTTTAAATTATACTAAAGAAAACATACATAAAAGTTCATTGCTCAACAAATTTAGTTCTCAACAAGTTGCAATGAATCGTTTGCGGTTAAAGGCTCACATAAATGTAGTGCGGTTTCTTGCACTCCAAGGGGTTCCATTTAGAGGCCACAACGAGAGATCCGATCCACATAATCATGGTAATTTTCTTGAATTTGTAGATATGTTGGCTGCATACAATGACGAACTTTCTAAAGCAATTTCTAAAGCTCCAAAAAATGCCAAGTATACAAGTCATGATATCCAAAAACAAATACTTCACATGTTTTCAGTGAGAGTGAAAAATGCAATTCGTGAAGAAATTGGACTTGCCAATTATTTCATAATTGTTGATGAAGCCTGTGATGAGTCAAAAAGAGAACAAATGTCTATATTATGGAGGTTTGTGGATAGTAATGGGTTCATTCAAGAATGTTTCTTTGCACTTGTTCATGTATCTGATACTGCAGTGTTAACTCTAAAGAATGTTATATATTCTTCTTTGACTCATTACAATTTGGATGTTCAAAATATTAGAGGTAAAGGTTATGATGGGGCTAGTAATATGAGGGGTGAGTTTAATGGATTACAAGCTTTGATTACAAGAGATTGTAGAAGTGCTTATTATGTTCATTGTTTTTCTCATCGGTTATAACTGGCTTTAGTTGCAGCATCAAGAAATGTGACGCTCATTCATCAATTTTTTGATAAATTAACTTTTATAGTTAATATTGTTGGTGCTTCTTCCAAACGTAATGATGAACTAAAGAGTGCTCATGCTAATGATATTGCGCATTTGATTGCTATTAATGAGATCGAGACAGGACGTGGACTTAATCAGATTGGCACTTTACACGAGCTACTGATACACGTTGGAGTTCTCATATGTTTAGTGCATCGTGTACTGTATTGCTTAATGTTATGGATGATGGGCTTCCTTCTCAGCGAGCAAATGCAACATTCGTTTATGATGAGATGACTTCTTTTAATTTTGTGTTCATCTTGCATCTTATGAGTGAAATTATGATGATCATTGATACTCTTTGTCTGGCTTTGCAAAGTAAATCTCAGGATATTGTAAATGCGATAAAGCTTGTATTATCTACTGAGAGTTTACTGCAAAAAATGAGAGATAACAAATGGGATGATTTGCTTGCAAAAGTAAAGTCTTTTTGTGAGGTTCGAAATATTGATATTCCTAATTTCAGCGCTCCATATATTGATAGACGAGGTCGATCCCGCTGTCAACAGGACAATTTCACCATTGAGCATCATTATCGTGTAGACCTTTATTATACTGCAATAGAATCACAATTGCAAGAGATTAATGGCCGCTTTAGTGATGATGCGATGGAGTTGCTCACTCTAAGCAATTCTTTGAATCCACAAAGTGTGAAATCTTTCAAAGTTGTGGATATATGTAATTTGGCTGAAAAGTTTTATACTCGAGATTTTACAAGCGTCAAAAAAGAGCAATTGAAGATGGAGTTGAAGCATTACGAGTACAATGTAGTCAAAGGATCCGACTACAAAAATATTTCAACCATTTCAGAGTTATGTCAGTGGTTGGTGAAGACTAAGAAGTCTGCTACATACAATCTTGTTTTCAGAGTGATCGTGCTTGTGCTTACTCTTTTGGTTTCTACTGCCACTACAGAACGATCATTCTCCGCGATGAATATTGTCAAAATTAGGTTACGGAGCAAAATGGAGGATGATTTTCTCTCAGATGCATTAATGATATATATTGAGAGAGAGATTGCTAGAAATGTGAGTTTGGAAGATATCATTGAAGACTTTGAAAATTTAAAAGAACGTCGTATTCCTTTTAGTTAGAGAGAGATGTAGTCGACATTCGATTGAATATCTTTCATAAACTTTTTTTTTGTATTATACTAATTATTAATATTAACTTGTATTTATATTTTTTTACTTGTGTTATTTTTTGTTATACAACGTGCCAAAAAAATATTTTTGTTCTTCTTAATAAGTGGCCCCCTGAAGTTTATGATCCTAGACCCGCCCCTGCATGAGGCAAACTTTTTCACAAAAAAAATGATGCTAGATGTGTGGTTTAAACACCCCCTAGGGTTAAACATTAAAGGACATGCAAATTAGAGATTAAAAAGACATGCAAACATAAATGCAAACTACAAAATATAAAGAGAATACAAGCTTTAAGGTAAACATTCTCATATATTGGCAAGAGTATTAAAAACTCTTTTCTTCTAGTATAAAAATCAAGGTAGATTCTCCCACAATGAGAATAAACCATGAATTCACTATCATTGCATACATTATCAGTTTGGTCCTCTAGCTGAAGTTCGTCCCCAAGGATATCTTCAGTTGGGTCCGAGCGACTATTTACAGTCACGTTATCACTTTATCTCTTTTCATATAGATTGAGAGATACGTGCACGACAATCATCCCTTTTTTAACCTACGTGCATCTTAAGAATCGTGTGTACTTTGCTGACCACCTCGTGCTTTTTTGGGAGTCAACAAGCTGGCGCTAGAGGAAGGGATCTAATTAAGTATTATATCTAAAAATCTTTTAAAATCCACATACATAGAATTAATCACACCTGAAAAAGTCCAAAAAGTGGAAAATATCTCAGCACCACAGAAGCTGAAAACATGGAGGGCGCTTCGGCCACTCCTGCCGGAGCCACTACTCGTAAAGATGACACCCAACTCCACTTGACTTTGAAAAAGCCAGTGGTGGGCCCCAGGACGACAATCAGACTTCCCAAACCCTACCAACTAATGAAGTTCAATAATAGAAATAAGGCAAGATCTTCGCAATGATTCTCGCCAAAACACCATCCGATGAGATGGAGCGCGGAACAGACTTTGATGACCGATGCAATGGTGAGAGTCAAGATGAACTCTCTTATAATAGCAATCACAAGACCTATATCGTGGGCTCATAATTCTATAAACCCAAAGAGAAGACCACCCAAAGAGGCCAAAAAATCCGCATGCAAGAGGAAAATATGGTTTGCAGCGGAGAACATACCCAAGAAGAGCGACGCCACAAGACACACAACCATATGCAAACCCTTGCATGCGGTGAAAACGAGCTGAGCCATCTCGAAAAACAAATCTTCACCTTAGAAGACATGGTCCAAAGGGGGCCATTGCCATGCCTCGATCCTTTCTCGGATGAAGGATCTCTATTGACCTATTAATTACTAGGAAAATCGACCAAAAACACATTGATCAACCTTATCCTAAATCAAGCCATCTATAATGACCAAAGAGACCTGGACGACTATCTAGGTTACTTCAAATACCATATTAAGTGTCAAGGGGATGATGATGTGGCCTGATGTTGCATGTTCCCACTTACTCTCGGTGAGCAACCATTACGTTGGTATAAATCGCTAGAACCACACTCGATATGATCCTTGGCCCAAATGAGGCAACTTTCACGAGCTCAATTTACCAACTCCTACTCCCACGCAACCCCAGATAACTCTGTGGAGGTAGATAATGTAGCAAGAAGCCAAAAGCCTGAAGAAATACATGGAAATATTCAATGCACAAATTTTGAAATCCACCCATGATGGACTAAGCCCTTCTTATGTTAACAATTAATGGAATAAGAGACAAGGCATTCATGTATATCCTTAACTATCATGGGCCCCAAAAATACAAAGAACTCCTCTCCCCAGTTTCCAGTCAGATCAATATCAAAGGTATCGCAGCATCACCTTTTTCTCCCCCGATGATAGAAAAATCAGCCACTACCAAGCCTAGCTCCCAGAAAGAAATAACCGCTGATTCAAACTTTTTAACACTTGTTTTTTATTAAAATAAAAGCTCATCCAAAAGAGAATGAAGAGGTTATAAGTGGCAAGTTGACTCGAGTCGAATCTATCGAGGAAGACTAATTGGAGGTAATTTTTGCGTTTGGTTCACAAAAGAGAAAATAACAAAAATGGTAATCTAAACACGCAATCAATTTTCGATTTGAGAGCTTTAATAACTAAGACGATGACTTAAACAACAAACAGTAAAATAAAAAACCTTTAAAAGATTAATAAAACGGGGGTCTAGGGCTCTAGAATCGTCTCCATGATTAATTGGCATTTCATCGAACACTTAGTCTATAAGTTGGGTTTGTCATTTCCAACTTGTATATTAAACACTCGGCAATCCCAATTGATGGTTCTAAACAATTCTAAGCACTAGACCCATAAATTCTAACCAACTATCATCAACAAATTCAATAACACAAACTCAAAACAAACACGAATCATAATTAATGATAAAAAGCTCGAAATTAAGCAACAATGAAAACTAAGCTTTAAGAGAAATAATTATTCTAATAAGAATTCCTAACAATCATATATTCTAAAAGTATGAGAAACGAAAGGAACACAACTACGAATATTAATCAAGAACATCACAAATGCAATAAAAGTTCATAATCTAATCAATCAAGAGATTAAACTAGTAAAGCAAATGAAATGGAAAACCTTACTGATTAACAAAGGAGAATATCATCGTTCAAACAAGGAATTAAACAATTTAGAATGAAACTACGATTAACGATCTAAAATCTACTAAAACTAAAAAACTAGAGTTTGAATCGGGAAAGGGAAGATAAATGGAAGAAATGAAGAACACTCTTGGGTTGTCAACCCTAAGAGGTCGAGAGGAGGTTCTCATCGCAGTCTCACGCCATCTGATGCCCAACTAAAGAAGAACATCACTTATATAGTGTCAGACGAGGAGGGCGTCATGGTAATTTCACCAAAAAATTACGATCGTCGATCGACCATCGAATGGCATTGATCGGCGGTGTCTCTAGTGTCGACCACCGTCGACGCCGGGCATCAGTCAATGGAGGCATGTGGCTCTCGGCGTGTCGATTGACCAAGGGGGTCGATTCCCTTGTGGTGCCCATCAATGATGCATCGACGAGTGGCGTCGATCAACGGATGCTAGAAATTCTCGGCACATCGATCGACAATTGCCTTTGATGTCGGTGTCGGTGGTGCATCGATAGTCAGCGTCGACGATGCGTCGATCGATGACAGCTTTGCGTCCCTCATCCAGTTTCTGTCGTTTTTAAACAAAATGCAAAAACACACAAAAAATACACACAAATATGTACAAATCAACTCCCCCACACTTAGCTTTTTGTTTGTCCTCAAGCAAAATCAAATCTAGACACAGACAAGAAAAAGATAGCCACCCAATGAACTAACCACTAATGCATTCAAATGATTCGAGAAGTTAATGAATTAAATCGACTGGAAACTCAGCTAAAGGACGACACGATGCATTGAGATAATAAATTTAGACTATCTTCCGAACACCTTAAATCAATGTGTTGCCCTCCATGTACATTACCCATCCATGCCTCAGTCAAAGTCTAATCAAGTTCAAACTGCCAAGTCGGCACCCGACTAACTCAGTCATCTATACACCTTTTTAACAACAAAATCTAAAGAGTGAAAATAACAATGCATAAAAGGGTTGCACGAATTAATAAGAACTTCACTTGTATAAGGATTCATCTTCTTGTACTTATTATTTATTAATTTTTTGTTTTTCTTTTTCTGTTTTTGGTTTTTTTTTTAGTACCCAAAGAGGTGAAGTACTAAACGAGCACAATATTTACAATACGAAAATGAGAGTTCATTGAATACAATCTTTCGTTGCTAAGTGAAACTTATTATATTTTCGATAAGCACGTGGAGTTTTTAACGTCTCCAAAAATAAAAAGAAAATTTACATAAAATCCTATAGAGGGTATTTGAAAATGGGGCTAGTAGAGAGTTCTCGAATTTTTGGAACGAGACATGAATAGAACAAAGAACAAAACACTTCATAGGTTCTTTGCACTTCATTCCCCACAATTACACTATTTTCGAATGAACTAAACAACCTAACCAAAGCATTTAACCACGTCACTTTGTTAAGGTTCCAGTCAATATAAACACACACGACTCAAATCAAACACAAGCAAGCATACAAAAAATTACTAACCAAGGATAACCCTCCCCCCACCCCCCCACCCCCCACACACACACATACACACATATACACACCTAAACCATACAATATCCACATTGACAAACAAGAAAAATGAAACGAGGTGTGATTAAAGGTAAGAGAAAGAGAGACATCCATATAATCGTGCTTGTGGTGATGGGTCGAGTGTCGAAAAACTTCCAGCGGGCTTCAAAGTCGAGAGGAGCCTGTAAAAAGAAAACTAAAACATAAAAGGCAAAAGCTATTAAAACGTTAGTGTTTTTTTGCTCTTATAACTCGTTGGAGCGATCATCGTTGATATCCATGTCCGGGTGGGACTCAGTTGCTTGAGAGGAAAAGATTTGTCGAAATGCTCCTTGAGGCGAGAGAGACGAGCTTTGATCTTTCGAAGGCGTCGCTGACTACTTACGTGATTAGTATTAATTTTATCGTCCATCAACTGAAGCTTCTCGAAAATCTTCTTCTGAAAGGCTTGATTCTCCTAAAGAAACCGATTCCAGTCGGGGCTCGGGCCCGAATCGGTTTGAGGGGCGGCTTGTGGGTCCACCTCATCATGCTCCTAGGTGAGGCACGATGATGATCTACCTTGCCCGGCATTTGTGCTCGAGCCGCTGGGCTACGCATCAATGAGAGATTCAAGGTCTCGAGAGGCACAAGACCATTTTTGTTCGGGTCGTACCCGAAGTGATGGGCGAGGCCGGTGATGTACGGGGCGAACGAAAGTCATGGGGTTTTGTTTACCTGCTTCTTCTCCACGATAATGTGAAGTCTGTTCAAGATAAGAGGATAAAGTCGGGGGTCATGGGTATCAAGCGGGACCCGGTTGTGCTAGACCATCTTTTGCTCACCCGCCGACTCATAATCCTCCTTCTCATCCCAGTAACCACATGCATCCTAATTTTAGTTATGCCAATACAAATATGGGTGTTACTCCTCACGTGGGCCCATCTCGTCTGCCGATTCCGGTGAGTGCTCCTACTCCACCTTCCAATCCGAATCTCTTGGTCATTATGCGACAAATGCAATCTTCTCCCATTACGTCATCCTCTTTCGATGCTAAGTTCAATGCTCTTGAGGCTATGACCAATGGGTTAAACACTAACATGGGTCAACTAGCAAGTGATGTCAATATGCCAAATCAAGCTAATGAGAAACAGAAATTTCCAATCCAACCTTCGCTTACTAATTCGGTCACGGTCCTTGGAAGTGGTGGGGTGGTTGATAATAAGGTTTTCCCGCCGTCCGAAGGGGAGGTGGTTTCTATTTCGGGTGTTCTTACTCCTCCCGATTCCACCCCTGTGGGTCCCACTTTGGCAATGGAACTTCCCAATGGCATGCACAAGTCTTCGAACCCATACAAGGCACCAACCTCTAAAGCCCCTTTACCCTATCCATCAAGCATATCTTTTGAGGATTGATTAAATATGGACGTGATCCAAGAGTTGTTCGAACAAGTTTATATGGAGGAAAAGAGAAATGAGGAGGTGTTTGACCCGGGGGTTTGTGTTGAAAATTATTGTGAGGATAATGAGACCCTTGTTTGTAATGACGATTCAATTGTGCTTCAATGTGCCAAAGGTTTGTGTGAGAAGTATTGCATATGTGTCTTTGAGAGCAACGACGAAATTTTAGAGGGGGAGGTGGAGATTATTGATGATAGGAGTGAAAAGATTGAAGATTATTTTGAGGAGATCATTGAATTGTTCGAATTATCCCCCAATGAAGACGAGAGGAGGCACAAGCCCGAGCTTAAGCCTGTCCCATCTCACCTCAAGTATGTCTATTTGGAGGAAGAGGAGAGCAAACGAGTTACTATCTTGGCCAATTCGAATCGAGAGGAAGAGGAGAGGTCGATTGAAATGCTTAAAGTTCATAAGGATCGCCAGGACTCCAAAAAAATTTCAAACTGTTTGAAAAAAAAAAAGAAAAATATTTTATTTTTTTAGTCATTTATTCTAACTCATGGAATATGTGATGATCTAATGGTTCTTACTCAGGGAGTCCTTGTCTTAACTTATGGTTTTTTATTGAGTCATTATGGTTCTAGTATATTGGTTGGAGTGTCGGAGATATTAAGGGAGTTAGCCCTTCGGATTGCATGCATAAGATCATTTTGGAGGATGATGCCAGACCTTCTCGAGAATTCCAGGGGCATTTGAACCCAAGTCTTAAGAAGATAGGGAAAGCTAAGATATCGAAATTATTGGAGGAAGGCTTGATTTTTGCAATTGCCGATAGTGAGTGGGTGAGCCCCGTCCACATGGTGCCTAAGAAGAGCAGCATATCCGTTGTTGAGAATGAAAAAGGAGAGTTGTTGTCCACGAGGGCTACAACGGGATGGAGGATGTGTATCGATTTTAGAAAGTTAATGCAGCAACCAAAAATGACCATTTCCCTCCCCCCATTATCAACCAAATATTGGACAAGCTAGCCGACCATTATTCTTATTATTTCTTAGATGAGTTGTCGGGTCACTTTAAAACTATAATTCCACCCAAAGATCTAACTAAGATGACTTTTACTTGCCCATTTGGAACGTTTGCTCCTTGACGAAGGCTATTTGGGATATGCAATGCCCCGAAATGTTTCAAAGATTGGACCCTCCCAACAAGGAGGATATGACCTTGATGGATCCTAAAATGCAAGAACGAGTCCAAGTCAATGGCCATCGGGTCAAGACTTATAGTCACGGTTTCTTTATCCACCATGACCAAAAAGGGAGTTCGTCAAGCTAATGACGTTAAAAGAAGTGCTTCTTGGGAGGCAACCCATGTTCTTTTTATTTATTTCATTTCTTTTTACCTTCTTTCTTTCTTAGTTTCTTATTATATAAAAATCCAAAAACATTCAAAAATTGAAAAAGAATTTAAAAAAATATTCTATTGTCTTTTGGTTATTTTAGCCCTTGGTTTTATTTTCTTTTGATTTATGTGCGTATTTACTTGTGTTTTTGATTTTGTGTGATTTTCTTTTATAGAGTTTTGTGTTTCGACTTCAACCTTGGTCTATTTGATAAGTTGGTAGCGTTCATGGAGCTGGAAGAAATAAGCCATGCTCGATTTTCACTTGGATTGCTTGGATGCTTAAGTGGACCCCACCGAGCTCGACCCAAATTCGCTCGGTTAAGGAAGCTTTTATCTCACCCTCCTTTTACTTGATTTTCATTAAAATGAAATAAGGGCATTACATGGTTTAAGTGTGGGGTGGGTAAGTGGTTAGGGTCCAGGCTTCACAAAGCATGATTTGTCTTTCTTAACTCGAGCCTTGGCGAAGTGACGCTTACTAATTGCACACTTATATGGTTGAGTCATTTTTGTGTCTTGTGTGTGTTTATTACATTGTTGAGCAATCACCACATGCCACTCGGAGTCGGTCACGGCCACGCTTTTGCGAAGTTTGAATAGTTTACTTGTCGGGTTTTTACATGTATATGCCCTCTTGTGTAAGGGGTTGAATTTTTGTGCTTCGTCCAAAACCCGCCTATATATATATATATAATCAACATTTACTCGTGAGAATATTTCAAAGCTCTAAAAAGCATTTTTGATTTTGTCTCCAAAACCTGGTGCAAACTAGTGAGTAGCCTTGTGTGAATTATCGGTTTTGCTTGCATTTTATGGAAGTTGCATTGAGGAGGCTTGGTTTTGCTCGAAAATGATTTAATTTGGAAATGGCCTTGAGGCACATATATCACCCTTATTCCAGCCATATCCAAATATATAAGCTACTTAAATATCCCAAATGAGCCCCCTTGAGACTATGCCCCATTCCTTGTTAGCCGAGCTCGATTTTAGCTCTTATATCTTCATAAATCGTGAGGAGAAAGTGTATGTTGTTAGTTGACTAGATATTTGTGGGAAGTCAATGTTGGATTTTGGGTTTTGAGTCTCTTATATTCATATAAAAAAAAGAAGAAGAAGAAGAAGAAGAAAGAAAAAAAAGAGGAGAACAACAAATAAATTCCAACACAAATCACGAAAAGTGATAAAGCGTGCGTTCGAGCGGAAATCCTAATGATTAAAAGGCTAATTTGGTAAAAAGAAGCGAATTCAAAAAGCTTCTGAGTGTTGTGAAATAAAAGTCGGAAAAGTTGTGGGTGTACGAAAGGGTTTCGAATGAAAGTTCGGTAATTTGGGAAGGGTGAAGCGATCATAAGCTTGGGGTTCTAGAAGTTAGGGTTTCGTGTGTTATTGATCACGTTTGATCGTGTGTTAGACACTATATCCATATATTCCATACCTTACCAAAGAGCCAATATTACAACCCGAAATAAAGACCTCTTTTGATTCTTGTTTGGTCATGTACAATGGGTGGTTTTAAGTTTCTAATTTGTGGAATCTTGACTAGGTTCATGCATTGTCCGATTTGAGCGTATACACGTCCCATATATAAAACAAAACACTTGAATGAATTGAGCGAACACCTTCAAAATCCTATTTATGAGAAAGTCAGCAATTTGGTTTTCATTGGAGAAAGTGATATGAGCAATGCTTGGCGATAACAAGTTTATTTTGATGCTTTTATCATCCTAATTAGGATAAGCACAAGGATTTTTATTTTTACATAATGTTCATTGCTTGTACATTCTCAATTCTTTTCGTTGTTCGAGGACGAACAAACCAATAAGTGTGGGTTGGTTGTTTTGCATGTAATTGTGGTATTTTTTTCTTGTGTTTTTAATTAGGGTTTAGTGTTTTTTTATAGTGTTTTTGAGTTGATTCGTTAGGTTATTAGGTTGTTTTCTCAATTTGTTGTTTTTGACCTTATGTCTACGATATTAGTGATGTTTTTGTAATTCTTGGGTTTTTATGTTCAAAATTCCTATTTCATAGGTGAAGGCATTGAGGCCCAAGTCAGATCTTAAGCCACGCCAACACAGATGCCAAGGCAAGCCAACAGCAGTGCCCAGTTTGTGCTCGCGCCCAACCTGTGTCCACGCCTATGCTCGCGCCAAGCATCAAGCCAAGGGGTCATTTCGGGTCAAACTTAGTCAAACCCAGGATATCCAAGTCTTTAAGGCTTATTTGACCCATTTACCCCCAATTAAACCTAGTATAAATAGGGTATCTCTCACTAGCTCAAAAAGACACTCTCCTCCTAACTCTTGCATGGGTTTGGGATCATCCGGGGGTAGTTTCGTGATTTTAGATTTAATTTGCTTGAGGACAAGCAATCATTCTAAGTGTGGGGTGGTTGATTTGCACATTTTTGTACCTATTTTTGTTAACTTTTTGTGTCGTGATTGCATGTGTTTTGCTTGCATTTACGGGTATTAGGAATCGAATTGGTTTACTTTGTTAGTTTTAGGTTTTTGTAGCATTTGCACGGTTTTTATTATGTTTTCGTAATTTTTTATTTGTTTTTATATTTTTGGCCGTAGAATGACCAAGAAGGACCCGCGCACGTTTGGAGCATTCCATTTGACTTGCTATGGAACGAAAAAGTATAGACAAGCAAGGGAACATAGCGCAAGAAAGGAACGACAACCGGCGAACGGCTGGAGCGGAAAACGAGAAAACCTAGCCGGGAGCAGCCATGTCAGTCGATCGACTGGCATGCAGTCGATCGACTGACGTTCAGTTGATCGATTGAACCATGCCAAATCGACTGTGAAACAGAGAGTTTGGCGTTTGAGGACGAAGCAGTCGATCGACAGCTTTCAGTCGATCGACTGGATGTCAGTCGATCGATTAAAACGCAGGAACTTTCGTAGTTTTTGACCCATTTTGATGTTTTTGTCCCTGCATTTTTGTATAAATAGCCCAGCCCTTTTCTCCACCAACCTTATCCATTCCTTGGTGGTTTTGGACTTGTTACATCTCCTCCAAGCTTTTATCATATCTTGCATAATAACCCTAGTTTAGTTTAGTTTAGGTAGTTAGTTAGTGTTTATTTCCCTTGTTGAGTTGTTGGAGAAGGTGACATCTCCATCTCTTGATTTGTGGACTTATTGTGTTGAAGACTTTTGAAGGTTGTAGCTAAAGTTGAAGCTTTTTTGTTGAATGCAAATTTGGTAGTAATCATTCTATTCTCTATTGTGTTGCTCTTAATTAATTGTTGTTGTTGTGTGTTGGCTAGTAGATTTTAGTTTATGTTGTTCTTGTGTTGTTATAATTGCTTTTGTGTTGGTTATGAGATTTTATCTTATGTTGCCTTTCATTACATTTCAAATTCCCAACTTAATCTTCTAGTTTTCTAAACCTTTTCTTGTTGTGTTGTTGTGATTGTTCTTGAGTTGGCTAATAGGTTTTAATTTTTGTTGTTGTTTAGTGCATTTCAAATCTTCATTTTCATTTTCTAGCTTGATATTACTCTTTCGGCTAAAACCCCATTGGAGCTTGCATCTTTAAGCTTTTTACCCATTTTGTCTAACCTTGGAGTTTGAAAGACAGAAGGGGCTTTCCTCTTTGGTAACTTTAACTTCTTGACATTAAATGCCTTTTGACCACTTTAAATTTTTAAGCTTTGTTTTTTCCTCCACCTTCCCTTTCAATTTACAAGCTTTCCTTAGTTTAGTAATGTTTAATTTATTAAAGGTTGTTAATTAGGTTTAGTTAATTGCATTAAAATTAATTATTTTCAAGCAAGCTTTTAATTCTCTTTAATTTGTGTCGTAGTTAGTAATTTCAAGTTTTCATTTCAATTCATGCTTTAGCATAGAAACTCAAACCCAATCAAATGACTTAATGCTTTCTTAGGGTAAAATTAGTGTAATTTAGGTTAACAAGAGATTAATTAAAAACATCGATCGCCGATTATATCTATCCTCGAGAGACACGACTCGGGAAGACTTACCGCTCTACAATCGACTCCGTACTATTGCGGAGACGATTTCTTAGAGTGCTAAGAAATTTTTGATCAGTAAGCTCAAGAATAATTCAAGTCATCACTTGGATTTTATTCGCTTTGTAATTTCATTCAAGTTTTTGGATTCTCTTTCTTAAATGAAGCAAGTTTTTCATTATTTTCTTCCTTGTTCTTCAATTTCAAGCTTGTTTTTCAATTTATGCATTTTGCCTTATCTCTTAGATTTGTTGTTAGATTTGTGGTTTGGTTTATGGAATCTAGGTGAGTGACACGCCTTGATTATAGATCGGGTCCTTGATCATTTTTATTTTGAGTATTTCATATGCTTTATTTTGGTTTTTATTTTCATGCATGGTTTTATGTTGAATACTAGATCTACTCTTCGTTTCTAGTTATTTTTCGAAAATTTTTTAACTTTCACGTCAAATTTTATTGCTCTTTCTAATGGTATTTTCGATTTTCATTAATTCGCATTATTTAAGTTTTCATGATCATGCATGCATAGTTGTACCTTAGGTTTCCTTGGTTGTACCTTATTGTTTCTTTGCTTTTCATTGCTTATTTTGATTATTGCTTTTCTCGTTTATTTTCATAATTTTCCATTTATTTCCGCTTTCCTTCAATCTCTCAAGCTAAAAACCCATTGATTCCTACAATCAATCGAATTCCGATAATACCAAGTCACACGAACCTTATCTATAATACACACCAACTAAACACTTCTCTTCATATATCAAGGAAAGATGGAAAATCTCTATAAAGATTATTTCAGTTTCATGTTCGTACACATTGATAATGTTCTCATCTCATTAAAGAACATGAAAAATCATCTAAAAATTTTGGAAATGTTCTCAAATGTTTGCCACAATGAGGGGTTAGTGATTTCAGAAAAGAAGGCAGTGATAGCTGCAAGAAAAATCAAGTTCTTTAGGATAGAAATCGATGAGTCTGGAATTATTCTACAATATCATATTATGTAAAAAAAAATACAAAGGTTTCCATGTACGCTCAAGGACAAAAAACAACGTTAGAGTTTTTTGGGAGTTGTTAATTCTTTTGGGATGTTTATAAATAATTTGGCACATTAAAAGAAGGTGTTTAGTTCCCTACCAAACAAGGACGCCAATTTCAAATGGGTAGAACACCAAAAAGGGATTAAAATAGATTAAGGAGGTTTGCAAACAACTTATTAAATTGGAAAATATAAATGACGAGGATGAATTGGTTCTATATATAGATGCCGGTGAATATTGGTGGGCAGTTGTTCTTACGAAAGTGACACCAAAGGGACAAGTTCCTTTTAGAATTGGAGCGAACTATCTTCAAATAGTGAATCAAATCGATGGCATATCAATAAGAATGAGTTCTTTGTAGTTAGAAAGGCATTAAAGAAAAGGACTTTATTTTTACTATCTCAAAAGTTCACCTTAAAATTGATAATTCAAGTTTTAAAGCTTTTTTAAAAACCAAAATTGAGTCTAAACCAAAAAAAAGTCTAGATTAATTAGATGCCAGGTCGAATGTCAATATTATGATTATGATTATGTCGTTATAAAATCTCATGAAAATGTTCTTGAATATTTTTGAACTTGAGGTGGAGGGGCAGGTTGCAAGCGAGACCCTCAAAAGGCTAAGGCATCTCAGGGAAAGCCTGGAGAGACTTAAACGAGATTTTTGGACGCTATGTCTCAATGCTAAGGTCGTCAGACAACTCCAACAAGCCGATCAGGAATATATTTTTGATCACATATGAGCATGTCATATGGCTCAGAGTCAACTGTTCTTAGCTTTTCGAAGGCCTCTTCTCTAGGTCGCATCTCCTAAGGTCCAAAAAAGGAGTAATTTGAGAATGGGTCTCTAACCCGGAGGTTATGGATTCAATTACCATAATCACATGTATTGAGATGATGCATTTCACGAGGATGTACGAATGTTGAAACCCCAGTGTTACAACCGGAGGATTCAAGTCAACCTACCACCTCTAGGGTAAAAGAAGAAGAGTTGGATCTTAGGCCACAAACTGTCACTTCTAAGATATAAACTGACGAGATTAAAATCTTGAATCGAACTTTTTACACT
The DNA here is from genome assembly GCA_014905375.1 of Phtheirospermum japonicum. Taxonomy (NCBI): domain Eukaryota; kingdom Viridiplantae; phylum Streptophyta; class Magnoliopsida; order Lamiales; family Orobanchaceae; genus Phtheirospermum; species Phtheirospermum japonicum. Next base: position 482,364 of record BMAC01000074.1, read on the forward strand.
TACTTTTTTATTAGAAAAGTTCGTCCGCAAGAGAACGGAGTAATTATAAGTGGAAAATGTGACTCGAGGAAGACTAATCGGAAGCAATTCTCGTGTTTGATTCACGAATGAGAAAACCAGGAAAAAGCTACACTAAACACGTGATCAAATTGTAGTTTTTAAAGTTGTAATATCCAAGACGGTGATTCAAATGACGAGAAACAAAATCAACAACTTTGAAAAGATTAATAAAACGGGGGTCTAGGGCTCTAGAACTGTTTCCATGATCAATTGGCATTTGATCGAACACTTAATCTACGAGTTGGGTTGTCAATCCCAACTTGTAAATTAAACACCCACAATGCCAATTGATGGTTGTAAACTCATCTAAGCACTAGACCCATGAATTTTAACCATCAATCATAAAAAATCCAATAACATAAACTTAAAACAAGCATGAACATAATTAAAGATAAAAAGCTTGAAAGAAGACAACAATGGAAAATAATTAACCTTCATTAACAAATCAAACATAACTTTCAACAGTTAAACTAAAACCCATACACAAGAGAATTGATAGCTCCAAACATTCATTGAAAATAACAAGGAGAATGCAATCAATTAAGAATGAATGATTACCAAATTAGAAAAGTTTTAAGAATCTTCAAAGTCAAAAGAGAGGGAGTTCCCCCAAGAACATTGAGCTTCTTCAAATTATAAATATAGCTAAATAGATGCTGAGTTAAAATTTAACAAATTAAGCTAATTTATTTAGGATTCTATGCTTGAAAGTGAAATAGAAATGAAGAAAACAAGAGAAGGTTTGGGCTGTCAAACCCTAAGGGGTCCAAGAGCTCTGATTTCTAAGAAGAAAGATTATATTTATAGGGGTAAAAGTGTGGGCAAAATAGTCCTTTTACCCAAAAATGGCCTAGACACCAATGCTGAAAATGGCCTCGTCGATGGCACGTCAACGGCGCATCGATTGGGCATCGATGGCGAGTCAATCAATGGTTTTGCTTCACAGGTCCGAGTCGTGTTTTCATCAAATCGAGAAATTTGTGATCCTCGGGAACACTCTTAGTCTTTATTGACTACCCTAAAACAAAGAAAAGCAAAATAACATAACATTCAATAAAAAGTAAGAGAGAAATACAAAAAGTACTAAAAAGACTATAAAAGCTAAAAAAAATACAAAATAAGAAAAAATGGGACAAAACCCGACTAAAACCCAACTAAAGCACACAATACAAGACACAAAAATATATAAAAATCACACTCAAATATGTACAAATCAAGTTTCTGCCATGCAATTTTATCAATGACATTGGGAGAAGTTAGTTAGCAGCAGAGGTTTCAACCCCGACAAAACAATAGTTGAGATCTTTGGAAAATATCTAAGAGTTTGAATGAAATTGGGAAGTCATCCAAACGAAGTACAAGAATGATATAATTTTAGAGCCTTGAATTCAATCTATAATATAGCACCAAGCTTTACAGAGATCTTCAAACTACCAAAATGGATTAGGGAAGCGGTTTACGAGACTTGGGACAATAATCCACAATTTGGCCAGAGGAGACATTTTGGAGATGTATTTTATTAGTGTGTCACCAGAACCAGCAAAGAAAGGATTCAATGAAACTTTTCATTTCATCAAGCTCAGAAGACTGGATGGGATTGCCACAAGAAATACTAAGGCTTCCTCGTCGGAAGACGCACCAGTAATAGTAGAGGTAATTTCAAAAGACGATGCTTCTACATGACGAACATGGGGATTTTGGGTTTGTTAAACTGAAATTGATAAACTAAACTACCTTCAGGATTTAGTGAATGGATTATTCCTTCAAAATTCATTGACAAGAGTAACTAAAGGCTTTGTAAAAACTCTTTTCAAAACAAAGAGAAGAGTCATATGGGAAAATAAATTCTGGTTAGCAAAGACACCTACTGGAAGTTTTGTAACATGGTGCATGTTGGACGATGGATTGACTGGATCATCAAGCTTGCCTGCACTAGAAGGAACCTGAGTTTGGAAAAGGATTTCGACCCAAATCGAATCGACAAGAGAAGATAGTGGGCAAAGAAGAAAGACCAGCTTCTTTCAAAAAGCACAGGGACCACGCCAAACTAAATATGCGAAAATATTCTTTGACAACACAAGATAATTGAGTCATAATGGAACAACAAGAAGTTAGTGGACATTAAGATAAAAGGCCACTAAATCACAATAATAGAGGAAAAGATGTAAGTAATGACGCATCTTTTATCAATAATCTTTGGAGTCTGGAGTTGAAATTCGGAGTTAGATCTATAAATATCAAGTGTCTGAGGAAGTAGAGGGTATCGATCATTTCCTTCTATTTTCTCATAATAATAGTGTGAGTTTGAGAGAAAAAGAAAAGAAAAAAAGAAAGAATAAGTGTGTTGTAATAATTTTTTGTAATACTGAGTTTATGTATTTTTGAGTGCAAGCCTTCTCTACGAAAAACTAAAAGGTTATCTCCTCGCAAAAGAAATTACTAATGTAATAAATTATATTTTAAGTTCTTAATAAAATAAAGGCTTTTATTTCAAAATGTGTGCTTAATATCTCAATAATTTATCTCTATAATATAATTATCACATACGCGTGCAGTAAGAAACAAACCAAGGCTATGTTGAATAGTTTTTGAAATAATCAGATAACTTGTAGTTCAACTTCTGCGAGTAGAAGTTAGATGGAGAAAAATCATTTGTAAAATGAACTACGGGCGATAATCTTCTGATTGGTGGTGTCGCAGACCATCTCCCCTGGGGCTATTTTGGTCAAAGTGAGGTATAAAATTATAGAGGAATTTTGATTTTACGGAAGCATGTTAGGCCTAAGTACTATCTGGTAATTTTTTAAGTATTCTTTATTTTGCGCCTAAATATTAAGTATCACAAAACTAAGTACTCATTTTTATGCATGAAAGTCCAACGGCATTTAGGTCACAAGGGAGCAAGCATTAATTTATATAATGTGGTAGGGAGTGGAAAAAAAAAATTAAAGAGGGAGTGAACCCAAAAATGAAAATAAGCTTTGGTAGTTTCTTTCAAAAAGTCATAACAACAACAACAACAACAACAATAATAATAATAATAATAATAATAATAATAATAATAATAATAATAATAATAATAAAGCTCAGTAGCCTTGCACACAAAAGATTAAGGAAAAAAATAGTTATTATATAAAAAAAAATGTTAAAGCAAGTATGAAATATACTAAACTAAAGACTCTGGAGCATCTAGAGTTGGAGAAATGTGATGCCTAATCTTTCATACATTTATCAATAACTCTGGCAATTATTAGCACACTCATTATTTTTCATTATGTGTATTGAAAAAACTATGCATGTTGATAAAGAATATTATTTTATTAACCTTTGTTGCATGGTGTTTTAGTATTTATACCTTATGTTTTATATTCAAGTGTATATCCATATTAAATTATGTGTAAAAATATTTCTTTTCTATATTAGGTTTTAGAGTGTTTAACATTTATTAAAAAAGCCACCACAAAAAAAAGACTAATTACAACAGACCCCATTATATTTCTAAGTTTTGAGAACCCCTTTCCAATTGTCGTGCAAGATATAAATTACAAGGGCAAGTGGATGAGTTTAACAAAATATATATTTAACATGTACACGAACTTTGTACTTCTTGAAGTAAATGAGGATGAAAATGTAATCTTGATAAGATAATTAGACTTTTTTTTTAAGTTTTCACTAATTAAAAAGTTTTTCCTGAATTTTAAGATTTAAATAAAAAAACTACCTCAGAAAACATGTCCAATTACAAAGAAAATATTTAGAATTTGAAGCGAATGGTTGGTAAATTCCGCGTAATACAAGGTTAACAAAGAATGTGTTTTGTATATAAGTTTATCAGAATTTGAATCGAACAAGTTGTGACATTTTTTTATTTTTTTACAAAACCAATTGTATTTCTAATTTGTATTTTTTTTACAAATTTCACAAAATGCACGGATGTTACACTAGTTGGCTATTTTATTTTTGGCTTGTTTATCTTTTTAATTGTAATTATTATCTATTGGGAGTTAGAACTGCATTCGCCGTATAACTAACTTCAGGATGGGTAGTCACTTCGGCCATCAGATCCCACCTGTGAGCAAGTACTCAATTACTCACTTACCAAAAAAAATCTATCATCTTAATTTTTTTTAACTATTCTCTAATCAAACGAAACGAACACAGTGAAAGAATATCCAATCGCACCTAATGAACTGTCACCCAACAATTTTATTGAATTTGATCCAATGATTAATCCTGGTATAATGATATATGACCTCTGCGTGCGCACCGAGAAAAAAGGTATTTATCCCAACAAATGGTAATTTATTTAACTTTTTTTTGCATCATTCTTTCGAAAATGGTCCTTTTAGTGATCTAAGAATTCATTTTAGTGAATTTTCTTCATTTTGAAGTAAACTGTGGCAATTGGATATCCTTTCATTTACTTTGATTTCGTTTCACTAGATAATAGTGAAAAAAATAATTTTAGCAGATATTGGTAAGATAGTGATTGGATATAACTTGTATATTTTTTGGTAAGTGATTAGATATAAAGTTATTTGATAAAACAAACTTCAAATGGTCCCACAAATATTTTTATGTGTTGAGAAATTAGTGGTAGTAAATATGAGAGAGAGAGAGAGAGAGGGAGAGGACCCACAATGATTTTTGTGTCGTGAGAAGTTAACAGTAGTGGAGAGAGGAAATGAAAGAGTGAGAGAAATGAGGGATTTTCTTTTTTTTGAAAAATTTTGAGTTGTATTTTCTTGAGTGAAAAAGATTATGGTGCATAACTAATCACTTTATCGGTGTCTTCTTTTTTCCCCTTTACGGAGCGAAATAACTTTCGCAGATAACTATTCGCCACCAATTTCTGCTAGACGCATATTACTTTTGACTTGAGAATTATATATATATATATATATATATATATATATATATATATATATATATATATATATATATATATATATATATATATATATGATTAGGTTCAAATGAGAACCATGTCCTTATTTGTGAACCTAAGATCAATTATGGGCCTTAGATCTAATTAAATGGATGGATCAGATTTTTTGTATATTTTCTTATTTGATTAAAAGTATTAGGATTGTATAATAAAAGCACTGCTGGTGTATATAACTGAAATATTAATAAAGCACTGTGATTGTATAATAAAAGCACTGTTGGTATATAATAAAAGCACTAG
>BMAC01000074.1:517368-575187 GCA_014905375.1 Phtheirospermum japonicum
ATATTTTAAAATAAATAAATAAATAAAATTAAAAACTAAACTAACTGAAAAAACCAAAAAAGGAACCCTAAAAAAATTGAAGAAAATGTTTTCCGTTAGGTGGGTGTACACAATTTTTTGTCTTCCATTTTTGGTTGCATCTATGAATTTAATCATTTATATTGGGTGCTTGAAAGTGAACTAGTAAAACCTTTTTTTTTTTAGTTCATACAAAGATTAGCTAATAAGCTTGCTGAGTAATTGGAGCGCATAATGAAGATCACAAAATAGTTCACAAACAACACTTCATACCACAACCAACATAATAAACAGAAAACAACCTTCATAATGAAGTTCAACAGACAACAAAACAAACATAAACAGAGTACCCAATTGTAAAAGGCCTTGAAACTCAGAAGATGTTCCATTTCACCGCATCTCCTACAGAAAAGATTAACTCTTTCTTTAAAGAATATTTTAAAAGTCATTACTTGTAACTTGTTATTATTCTCTAGATTTATAAATTCAATAATATTGATCTTTTCTCTTTGTTTATTTTTATTATAAGATGAATTTTATATCTTCTTACTCAATAAGTAAAGAAAATAATTTAGAAAAATAATTAAACTATGACGATAAGAAATATACATTTTAATATTGTCTTTTTTTTCTAAATAGAAGAAAATTGCATAATTCTAAAAACTAAAATAAACAAAATGAATAATAAAATACTTTATATGCGAATAAAGAGAAACAGAGAACCCAATTGTAAAAGGCCTTGAAACTCAGAAGATGTTCCATTTCACCGCATCTCCTACAGAAAAGATTAACTCTTTCTTAGACATCTGCACACTTTCCTCCCTATCCATTATTTTCCTACATTGCAAACCATGGAATGCTTCAGATTTGACTAAGTGGGCTTTGTCATTCTGTTCTGTACGTTAAAAAAAAAAAACTGTCGGACTCAAGCCTTTCTCCTCGATAGCAAAGCCAGTAGAAAAGACAAGGCTGAATCGACCGAGGACAGTGCAACAATAAGCACAGCAACGAGAACAAGGGTCAATGTAGCTGTCTTCAGCGTGCTCTGAAAGCTTGGCCACTCAATATACTTTAGCTGGCTTGGCTGTTCAACCAAAAAGGCAAATAAACTCCTAACAGCACAGATGGACTCTCTGACGAGGCTTAACCAGAAAGGCTCCGTATGAGCACCGTCATCGTAATCCAGCTCATAGTTTCTTCCTGAAGATAAAATGTGTGTTGTTTTCGGAATCTTTCTTGAATATAATGATGTACACAGTGGCATTTACTAAATCTGTATGTGTTATGGTCATTATGATTCCGGAATGGCATTTTAGCGTGACATGCACCAATTGACGGACTTTTGATACCTGACAAATTCCAAATTGTCCCAGAAATGGTTGCCATGTATATGTGAATTAAAGCCAACTATTAATATGTAGAAGAAAGGAATTAACGGGCTCAGGCCGGGACGAGTGAAATGAGCTCCGGCGCCTAACGGCGGTGGTCAGAGCAACAGTAAAACCTTTTTTTTTTTAAATAAAATGTCTAAAACACATTAGGCAATTATCTATCGTTTAAGAAACTATTTTGATTTTGGGAACTCGACATAAAACAGATATTAAGGAATATATTTTAGATTGTTGATTCTTCAACGATCTATTTCAACAGTTGTTTCAACCGTTCCAAATAACTAGGTGGTGCAATTAGAAGGAAAAGAAATATAATTTCTTTACGATTATCTCAAATTTTAAAAACTAAGCTTTATTACATCTTTCTACCTCGAAAACAAAATGAGCCGTGAAATACGATATGATTTTCACACTCCATGATTTTGACAAACAATGCCCATTTTCAGTTAAACTGAGAATACTACGTATTAGGAGAAAACAGAATTACATATAAGCGGATATTTAGTTATCGGTGCATTCCAACACAGAAAGTCGTAAACTTAAACACAAAAAGTTGCACTATAGAGCCCCTTCTGGTAAATTCAAGGTTAAACGGATTATAAAAAGAGAATAAATGACCTGGTTCTGTAAGCCTAGCCCCAGCATCTAAGCAAGCCCTTAAGACACGGCGCAGACAAACTTCGCTGCCATGACACTGAAGCTCAATCACATCCTCGTGAGTATACGATTTTGGGCTCAACATTGGAACCGCTATAAGTGAAGCCCTAGGAAAACTGCAATAGGCAGCAAGTAAAATCCTAACAAATTGGGTTTAATAATCTCCATCGATTTAAGCCGGTTCCATAGTGCCCCCATCAAATGCTCAATTAAGAGCTTAAAACGAAACACGAAACGCCGCTCATACAATCGGATTTTCAGTCACACACACACACAACACCAAAAAAATGAACACGGCCAGTAACAAAATAACAAGGGAAATATATACATATATATAAGGTAAAGAAAAATACACTTTGGTCGCTTGGAATACTTTCTAGGCGCGGTCGAATAGGCCGATCTAGATCCTCCGATTTGAGTTCATCATTTTCGCCGAAAATATATATTTTCTACTCTCTCTTTTTCTCGAACTACTGAAATTTTACCCAAAAATAGATGATACTAACAGATAGAACCATAGACAACGGGAAAGATCAATCTGAAACCCTAATTTAAAGAGAGAATCTTGAAATTCAGAAAACTCCAACTATGACAGGATATTATGACTCCAAAGTAACTCTTAGTGAGAATATATATATTGCACAAGTATTTTTAAATAAAATCCTAGCAATTTCATGGAAGCAGAAAACACCGAATAATTCGGAGGATCTACGTTTACATGACTGAATAAAATTCAAAAGAATGAAAATAAGGATACAAAATAAGAGCACACAATGCCAAATTGAATCGATTCAACATAAATCACACCAACAACTATGTAATTCAACAAGTGAGATATGAAGTTCGTATTAAAAAATCCAAACAGAAACACACCTTAGGTCGCCGAACTGCTGTTGGTGTTTGCCGTAAGAGTGCCACCAGTGGCGGTGGTGTTGGCCGCAACGATGATTTTGGATGTGGCGGAAGAGGATAAATTTTCAATGTGAGGACTCATTTGCGCCGGATTTTCATATGCAAGGACAAAAAAACCTGCAAAGGGAGAGCATCCATATCAGCACGCAGAGCAACGACGGGTGGGGAACCCGACCCGATTTGAGCAACCAGACCCGTTCCGGAAAAAGGATACTCATAAAAAATGACGAGTTCATCGAGTTGACAGCGGATGAGGGCGCTAGTGTTAAATTCTTGGAAACTGAGTTCTGGATTTTCGTGCATTTTACTTCTAATTGACACTAACCAATCTGTTTCGTTCTGGGCTGAGATAAGAATCTGCTCAACATATTCTTGATCGTAACTTGTTGCTTTATTATTTGCTGCCCAAGTGATTAATACAAGCAAAATGGCTAATCTGGATTTTGGAAACATGATTTGGCCTTCGTTTATTTGTTTCCTATATTTTAGTGAATTCACAGGGATGGGTTTTTGGACGGGGTTGTATACGCCCTTTTTAATTTTTATTTATGTTTAATATAATCCTAATTAGAAGCTGAGTTAACTTAATTAAGTTAATTATAATTTACGACGTGTATTTACAACGGTTGTAAAGAAACCGTCGTAGTATATCGGTTAAATATATTTTACTACGGACATCGACAACGGTTGTCAGATACCCGTTGTAGTAGTAGACTATTCACAACGGTTGTCAAATACCCGTTGTAGTAGTAGACAACGATTTGCCAGATTGCTCTATTACAACGGTTATTTGACAACTGTTGTAGATTGACCGTTGTAAAAGGCCTTTTTGTAGTAGTGCATAAAATCCATAATCACTGATTTCCAAGGTGTGTCAGGAATAAAAAAATGGAGCATGCGCACCAGTAGTTTAAGTAAGACCTTTGAAAGTCTAGCATGCGCGACATCTCTTTACAAATTTGGCAACATCTCAATGAAGATTAAGCCAAAAATATTTCTCCTTGATCAACATCAATGTCTTATTTCTTCCAAAATGTCCACCAAAACCACTAAAACAGAATACTTTGATGATGTATTCCTTAAGAGAACACTTAGGAATGCACAAACTTGTTCTTTTAAAAAGGAAATCATCAAGAACATAATAGTCACCACTATTACCTCATTTGCATTTCAAAGCATCTTCTTAATACATCTCCGTGATATGTCTAACTACAATAAGTTGAATACTCGCATAATATAATAATGTAACTCGTCGGCTAAGCGCATTAATCACTTTGTTCAATTTTCCACTCTTAAGTCTCAATACAAAAGTGTACATGTCTCTTATTCAAATTATCTTGGGAGTTAATATATTTGAGGGCCTCATGATCACAATTGAGGATAAACTCCCTTTGTATGAGATATAGATGCCAATGTCGAAGAGCTTAAACAATGGCATAAATCTCCACATCATAAATAGAATATCTCCTTCTTGTATCGTTTAATTTTTCACTGAAAAACTAATAGGATGATGACCTTCTTATCTAAGAACACCCCCAACGCCCACATGAGATGCATCACAATCAATCTCAATTTTTTTTATCAAAGTGAGGAAGTGCAAGAACATGCACACTAAATAACCTTTCGTTGACAACCTTGAGACGTGTCTTAGCTTCTGGAGTCCAATTGGTTTCTCCCTTTTTCATGTAATCTGTTAGAGGTGCAGTAATGGTGCTAGATTTTTCGATGAATCGACAATAGAATGAAGCCAATCTATGAAAACTTCGAACTTTATGCAAAATTTTGGGAGTAAGCCACTCTTGTAAAACTTTGATCTTTTCTTCATCTACCATAGTGCCCGAGGGAGTAAGGAGAAAGCCAAGAAAAACTAGGTGATTTGTCATGAAAGTGCACATTTTGAGGTTCACATACAACATCTCCTTTCTCAAAATTAGTGAAATAGCTCTCAAGTATCTCATGTGATTTGTTGGATTTTAATTATGAACCAAGATGTCATCAAAGTACACAACCAAAAACTTCCCAATAAATTCATGAAGAGCTTGATTCATTATCCACATAAAGGTTCTTGGAGCATTCGATAAATCAAACGGCATGACAAGCCATTCATACAAACCCTCTTAAATATTGAACACATTTTTCTATTCATCTTCTAGCTTGATTCTAATTTGATGGTAGCCACTATGAAGATAAATATTTGAAAACACTTGTGCACCGGCAAACATGTCAAACATATCATCAATACTTTGCATAGGAAACCTGTATTTGATGCTGATTCAGTTGAGTGCTCTACTGTCTACACACATTCTCCATGAACCATCTTTTTTTGAAGTCAAAAGTGCAGAAACAACACAAGGACTCAAACTCTTCTTGATGAACCCTTTGCGAAGTAATTCCATCACTTGTCAATTGATTTCTTCATGCTCACATGGACTCATTCAATAATGAGACTTGTTTAGAAGAATGACTCCTGGAATCAAATCAATTTGGTGTTAAATTTCTCAGAGAGGTGGAAGTCCATGAGGCAACTCATCTGGAGTGACATCCTTGAATTCCTCTAAAAGAGCCTTAACGTTACTTGATATTTCAAAAGAATCCTCCCACTCATTAGCCACCAAAATATAGAACATACATTCATGTTGAGATTCTCTTTCAAACTCCAACAAAATAAGTAAAGCACGTCCCTTCTCCTTTGTAGAAGATTTTGGATTAGAGATATCTTTACACGATAAAAAAATAATTTCAGTCTTTCCCATCACAATGAATAAATATTTTTCCTTCCATCATGAACAACACTCTTGTAATATTTTCATGGATGACCCAAAAGTATATGGCAACATCCATTAGTGTCACATCAACACCAATTTTCATCATGATAATTTTTACCCATAAAAAAAAGAAACAAGACATTTCTTATCTATTCCCACCTCATTATCCTTCTTGATCCGTGAGACTGAATATGGACGAGTATGGGCCACTATCTTTAGTTTGAGTTTGTCCACCATTTCTTGAGAAACGAATTTCTCAAATCTACCTCCATCAATAACCAATGAACATATCTTTACACGCGATATGTATTTTGTCTGAAAGATGTCATGCCAAACTAAGACTAATTATTTTCTTGTTTAGGGGCTGCAATAGCCCTTTGAATCACCAAACATTCTCCTTCCTCCAGTTTGATCTGTTCACGTTTGTGCTCATCATCATCATTGTATATTAGATTATCCTAAATTTGTGGCTCTTTGTCCTCATCAACAACGACTCCCGCACGAGCATCATTTCATAGATTTGGAGACTCGTTGATGAAGTGACCTGTTTGTCCACATTTGCAATAAAGCCTTAATTTGCCTTTAGGGACTGAATTTACTCCCTCTTTACTCATCACCTTCTTTTGGACATTTTTGATACTCGATTCTCCTTTTAGAAGATAATAACATTGGGCATCAACATATTTTCTCATTTCACGCCTTTGTAACTTTGAATACTGCCAGGTTCAGTGAATTCGCACTACATCACAACCATATAAATATATATATTCATATCAATTGTGATAAATATGATCGAATGTCTATGGTAGGTACAGTACACATATGAGTACTTTGTTACAAAATAATTTGATTTATTTGGTTCACGCCACATAATCTAGGCCAAAGCCTAACAACAAAACTAACCGCTCATTAAAGCCCGCTCTCAAATATATTCCCCATCCTGTTTCGTTGATCCGGTTCGAACAATTATGTACAGAATAAACCAGAAAGGCCAATTATATTCACACTCGAGATTTTTCTAACCCCACCCTTTTCTATATGCACCAATGTACTTTTTTCTTAAATCTTTGATATATGCACCCGAGGTGAATTAATGAAAATAACCTCCCTCAAAATAAATCCTATTTCAATCACATGCATTTTCACTACTGCAAACTGCCTAATTAACGGCGGTTTTTGAACCGCCGTTATATCGAGCGCCGTTAATTTTTACGGCAGTTTTTGAAAACCGCCGTAAAAAAGTGGGATTTAACGGCGGTTTCGGAACCTCCGTAGAATGCAGCATTTTTACGGCGGTTTTGGAACCGCCGTAGAATGCAGCGTTTTTACGGCGGTTTTTAAAATAACCTTCTAGAAAGTCTGTTTTCCTGAACGAACATTTTACGTCAGTTTTTGAAAACTACCTTCTAGAAAGTAGTAGAAAATTAAAAAAAAAATGAAAGCAGGTGCACCAAAATTGCCAATAATGAATATTTTGAATGTATTGATTATTTCAATAAATAAATTAAGAATTAATACTCCAATATAATTAAGAATTTCCATCAATAGCATCCATGAACAGTTCAACACTAAAAACAAGAGACTAAAAAATAAAATGAAACATCTTCGCGTTTCTAACTAAAGCGAATGCCACATCGAGACCTCGTACGAGCTAACTGTTGACTCGAACTCTGGTGAATCGAAGGTTTTGACTGGCGTAACGTGTTTTATAGCTACAACATTTTTTTTACCTAGCACAAAGGTGTAAAACACTCAAAATTCAAAATTAATTGATGAAACAATGATCATTAAAACCAAAATGATTCAAACAGTAAATTGATTTGAAACCTTTACCTAAATGCACACTTATAACTACTTATTTTTGGGTTATTTACAAAAACCACCCCTAATGTTTATCTTAATTATAAAAAACTCTGATTTTTAAAAATCGCAAATACCCCTCGACATGTATTTCAGATTGTACCTAAAGAGGGGTTATATGAAACATAATCAGTGTTTGTATCATATTAAGGGGTATTTGTATTTTTGAATTGAGAAATGTTTTTTTTTCTTTATTAAATAGTATATTTAAATACCAAATATATATACCTCTCTGGGATCGGCTAGCATTCCGACAATGCAAGCATCAATAGCATCCTGGTTTTCGGTGCCAGTTTTTGTTGACTGTGAGCTTGTTAAGAGTAAGTATTTCGGTTTTGTCACTGCACAGAACATCCATCCCAACCATTTCCTCAATTACTAGTCATATTAAATTAATATTTTAATACAACCAGCAAACAAAATCAAATCAAATCAATTAGCTGAAAAATGACATTAGGTGCGGACTTCAACTTGTCCATCTGGGTCAGAAGGGCATTGACAACCTGGGAGACCACATTTCAGTTTTCCAGTGGGTGAAGCAGTTGTACTCAACAACAAACTATGCTCTGTTTAGAGCAAGAAAGATACCCTTATAGAATCCGAAGGCTCAGATCCAGATAAAGCAGCCTTCCTGGCAGCAGCAAGGCTTTCTACCTCATCTACAAAATTTGTTTGAGAAAGCATTACGTATAAAATCCAATTAGATCATGGTAAATTGACAATCCGTCATTAACATTCTCACCAATCAAGACAAATACCAAATTGCTTTCGTCCTCTACCATTTCTTGTATTTTGGAGAAAAGCTTTGCAACCTGAAATTGCAAGTTCAGATCAACCACAATGATTGGGTTAAGATTAATTCAAATAATGCTTGCCTAAAATTACAAACTTAGAAGATACAGTATAGTAATCCTAGAACTATAACCATACACTGATGCAACTTGTAATCTTACAACTATATAAAACTCTAACCTCAAAGTAGTCATACAAAAAGGAAGTTTCCAGTGTATATATTTGACTTGGAGACTTAAGTCTATGAAAGAGCTAGTTCCGGGTAATGCATATATGCAAAAATATCTGATTAGAAACATGGTTTTCTTGATTTGGAAAATGTTCAATCCATGTCAATAAATACGCGACATTTACTGTTTGTACAAAACTCTGGTATTCCATGGGAAAAGCTAAATTTTGTGATTTTCATTGTCCAAGAGATCATGTGTTACTCTATTAATGCTGGTCTTCATTATTTCAGGTCAAAACTAATTATACTAAATTCAGAACATATTAAGTAGGTATTTAATTTTCAAAAACCAATATATAATACCAACTTGTAATAGAGTATATTGACTCATCAGTGCACTCCACGTAAAGATTAGTGAACTCAATTATTAACAAAATGATTATTTAATATTAAAAGAAAAATCTTGCCGGAATATAACATTTATAATTAATTAACACACAAAAAAAATTATGTACCTGTTGCCAAGACGTGCATGTAAATCGATGACCAATTGCTCCTCCGCCTCATTTAGAAGCCCTCGCTTCAAGTCGGGGCGGAGATAATTAGTCCACCGGAGGCGGCAGCTCTTCCCATAGCGACTATATTTATATAGTCGCCATGCCCAAACTCATCCATATGTTTCTTGTTAAAATCCTAACCCCCAAAAAAAAATTAAGGGATGATAAAGATAGTTTTTACTTCTGGGAAATTGAAATGAGAGTCTCTAGCCATATACCATATAGACAAGGCCCCCCGTAAACTTGAGCTACTCTATCTTGGAGACCTGCAACAATGCCGAGCTCTCTCTCGGCATCAAGTATAAGGTTTGGCCGAACTTCGACTTTTATCAAGTGCCTAACTTGGTAGAAATCAAGAAGGCAGCTAAGAGCGGCACATACAATAGCACTAGAACCAGAGAGCCCAGTCTGATATAATTGAAGCAAACAAAATCGACGAAAAGAGTTAAAGCCCATATTAGCACAAAAAAATGAAATATTAATAAAAATGGATAATTAAGGTACCTTGAGGTTTGATCCAATTATTTGGGAAAAAAACTACGTACAAAAAAAAACCCATGTGAATTGAGTACAAAAATAAAAAATAAAATAATAATAATAATAAATACATGTAATGGCCACATGTGAGAAAAATTATGCATTCGACTTTTATTTACTTGTACAAGTTATGAATCGCTATATATTCACAAAYCCATACACCACAGATCATGTTTTAAATGAYGGAAACAATGAGGGGCGCATGTTAYCCTAATTAGAGCCAAACTCTCCCGATTCRACTTTTCAAGCTCCTCCCACTTGCATTTATGTAAGCTAGATCAAATAATAGTCATTGCCTTCTGAAAATATCCGTATCTTAATCCCTTTACCCACACATAACCGTATATTTACATGAAACTGTAAAARCTATGTAGAGAAAARRGAAATGCTCTCAGATGRAAGRTGGGTGAAAAAATTGTTCGTGCAAACAGAACACAAAAAAAATCATATACCTCATTACACAATAAATGCTCTTATCTCAACTATATCTCAAGTAACTAAGTTTTCATTAAAACCAAATGGAAAAAATATTACGCTTCAATTTATTGACAATAAGATCACAAAGCTGAGAACTCACGGAGCAAAGACAAACAGCTAATTCGGTACATAGCTGAAAGATAGCAATAATTTTGATCTCCGATGCGTCATTGTACAGTCTAGTAACTGAGGAACATGGTACAGTTTTGATATATCAAAGAAAAAACTGACACTGGATCAGAAAATTGAGTTTATTATTAAGAAGCAACAATGGCAACTATAAACCCAAAATTAAAAAATAAATATAATTATTAATCATCCCAATTAAGAAGGCAGTAGACCAGAATCTCAATTTACGGCAAAATTTGAACAGCGGACTAAATCTATAATTAGGGCAAGAATTTTGTTACCTGTCGGCCGTGTAACCGTAATTTCAGATTTGAATACAATATACAAAGATTGTCGGAAAAGAACCCAGTCTGCCGGAGGACGGCAGCGGCGAGGTTGGAGACAGTCTGCCGGAGGACGGGCGCGGCGAGCGGGAGCTCAGCGGCTTCAGGCAACGGTGGAGGCGGAGGCTGGAGTACAAAAAACAGAAGGCGGAGGCGGAGGCTTCAGGCAGCGGTGGAGGCGGAGGCAGAGTTTAAAATTTTCAACAATGGCGTAGAGGCGGTGGGAGGGATAGGCCGCGTGTAGCCCGTTCGAGAAGGGAGATTTTTAATTTTGTTATTGTTCTGATTTTAGAGATTAAAACAAGAAATAAAAAAAATTATGATGTGGCGAATGCAGATCGTCGGATGAGACACGGATCAACGGTTAAAACAAGTTGCTTGAGTTGGACGCGGATCGGTGACATGGCATTGGCAGACTACTTTCTACGGCGGTTTTAATAGAACCGCCGTTAAATATTATCACATTTACGGCGGTTATAATAGAACCGACGTTAAATCTACTGCAATAATTAACTCATGAACTAATTAACGTCGGTTTCTCAGGAACCGCCGTGAATACTTGTTAATTCACGGCGCTTTCTTAAAAACCGCCGTTAATTTAGTTCAGTTTTAACGTCGGTTTTCATATAACCGCCGTAAAATTTACGATTCTACGACGGTTTTATGAAAACCGCCGTTAAATGACCGATTTAACGGCGATTTTTCCAGAACCGCCGTTAATCAGCCGCCTTCGTATCCTTTTTTGCAGTAGTGTTTCTAGCTACACCCATTAAAAAAAACAGTCGACAATCAACGGGAGCACCATAAAATTAAGTAGTCATCCCGAATGTCATCCACTCAAAGTCATCGGCTTCCTCGGCCACCTATCGTTGGCCCTAGGGTATGTTGTTTCTTCCATTTTTGTGTTATTTTTTAAATTTGGAATTTGTGTTTAATTTGATGCTTTGTGTGATAAATCTTAATTTTATTATTTTTAGGTTGAGTTTATATTGTTATTAAAATGAAAAATGAAGCTTGGGATGTCAATTTTTGATATTTTGAATTTAGGGTTCAAAGAAAATCGGCCAATATTAGCCGAAATTTGCTAAAGATTTTGGTCCAGGTCTATTGAACAAATATCAATATTTCGGTTGTATTTGTTTGTTTTTTTTTTTTTACAACTTTCTATATTGTTTCTGTAGAAATCGATATTAAAAATCATTTTTATTTTAAAGTGTTTCGACATCGGTTTAGATACCGATGCAGAAAATCAGCTTTTACAAAAAATATTTTTCTACATCGATTTCTATAGAAACCATGTAAACATCAATTGCAGATATTTTAAGAGATTTGGGCTACTAAAGACCGAAATTTGTTGATAATATCGGCTACTTGTAGCCGAATGAGATGCTAGCAGTTTTTTCAAAATTTGAACCAAGTTCAACGATTCGTATGCGGAAATGAAAAAATAATTGGACAAAATGAAAAATAATATTCCATTATTGATTATTTATTGTGATTGAAGAACAAACATTTATAAAATGGAGCGGAAAGGCAGGTGAGGAATTTTTTTGAAAATTTTTAAATAATTAAAAAATATTGTTGAATTGCTAAATTATATATATATATATATATATATATACATACGAGTGTATGTAACAATTTTGATTTTTTGTTTAAATATATTTAGCAATCAATAAAATAAGGGAAATGATTACGGTGCTTCACGGTACCATACCTCCTACCCCACGTGCATTTATATCCATCCATCTTTTAATATTTATAATTTTAAATTGATCTAACGGTTGATAATAGGTGAGAAAATATGAGAAATTGTACCTTCACGGCACCGTAGAACTCCCCTAAAATAAGAGTGTGTTGGAATTAACATTTTATCGAGTTGTATTTTTATAAATAAAAATTTAACAGGTGTCAGGCTTGAAAATTCTCGAGGGCAAATAGAATTGGGCAACCAGAAATTTCATAACCAAAAACAAAAAGAGAGTTGAAACCTTATAAAACCCTCTCAAAGACGAGTATTAAGCTCGGGTTTTCGATTGCTCCGGTAGTAGAGTTTCTCCGCGCCAAGTGTCTTTCAAGGTATCTATCTTTTTTTCTTTTTTAAAAATAATTTCAGTTCTGTTGTTTTGATATTTCTCATACTAAGGCGTATTGTAGTTTTATGTGTATTAGAGGGTTTATTGTTATCGAAACCTAATTTTTTTGTGTGAATTAAAAAACTCATGAACAATTTAGAGCCTTGATGTGGGATCTTAGTATATGTGAAAAGAAAGAAAGAAAAATAATCAGATTTGGGATTTTCAGTTTTTCACCACTGTTTCGCCAACAATGTATTCGATGAAAATCCTAAGAAAGTAAGTGGTTATAGCTATCTATATCCTCACACTTCGTCTTAATCAAGCATCCATTACAAGAATTAAACAATCCCTTTTCGCATCAAGTTGCAATGCACAAGTTGCCTGAAAAAGCTGATTATCCCTGCAAATGAAAATCTTCGTTTATTCTATTTATAGAGGAACTAGGATACAATAATGTCAAATCAAGGAGGAGGAGCAACGGTGGCCCAAATACCGACAAGCTTTGGGCATGAACTCAGAGCCTGTCTTCGTTGCCGTCTAGTCAAGACTTATGACCAGGTTGACTTAACTTGACCCTCCGATCTCATCAACTCTTAATTGGTTTTCTTTATGTTTCTGGCGACTTGATTAATCTCCAAAAAGATGTGAAAAGACATTATTATTATTATTACTACTAATATTGGAATTTCTGGCATGGCTATTGCAGTTTCGGGAATCGGGTTGTGAGAACTGCCAGTTCTTTCAGATGGAAGAGGATCATGAAAGAGTCGTAGACTGCACAACCCCAAATTTTACCGGGTTTGTTTTTATTCTTGATTAACCTTTTTTTGGCTCGATAGAAATGTGTGCAATGAAGAAATAAAATTCCTTATGTTTTATTTTATTTTATTTTGAAATTTTGCTGCAAAATTTTTTTGATAGATTAATCTCTGTCGCGGACCCAACTAGAAGCTGGGCTGCCCGGTGGCTCCGCATTGGTATGTTTGCTTGTTTTCTGCTTTATCTTTTCCTTTTTAGTAAACGTGAAATAATTTTGCAACAAACTGAACGAGAATTATTATGATAATCATTAGCTATTGTCAAGCTCTTTACGCTTGAAGTGTGTGCTGGTTTGAGCGATTCAATTATTGTTTTTGTTGGTTAGGTGAAATTACACTATATGCACTAGGGAATATTTGGGACGAGTCTGCATATAGAAAATAGAGTGTTTCTTTTGATTGTTCAAACTGAATTTATTCGGTCCATCTTGAGTATTTATGCTATGTGGGCATAATTGAAATATTTTCACATATTTGTTATTTAAGAATGCTCTAAAATTTATGAATTCTACTTCCCCATTAGGTTCTCTTTCATCTGCGGCCTTGTACTTAGAGATATTAAAAGGGCCACGGCCTGCAGGGCTGGCCTTTTTCAACAGTAAAAATATGGTGTGGGCGTAAATTATTTCATTTCAACCTGAAAAAATAGGTTTTTGGCCCAGCCCATTTAACATCTCTACTTATACTTCCGTTTCTCATATATATTGAGTTATATTGAGTATGATCTTCTCAGTTAATATTTTGAAGCATAACGAATATTTTGTCAGTGGCTCTTTTTTTTTCTCCTTATTTTGTTATGGCGAAGTTTGGATATTTGGTGGTTTCAATTGTATGATTCTTATAAAACTTTCAGGAAAGTTCGTTCCTGGTTGCTATACACTTGCAGTTTCCGAGGCACTCCCTCAAGACTTGCAGGTAAAGCTATTCTGAGCTTATCTTTTTCAAGTACTTTGTGTCTCAGTAATATCTTTTTTTCACTTCACATGCAAAAAGGCCGAAGCTCCATTAATATGAACAGTTGATTTCAGATTGGATTAAAGTAACAAAATTGAACAATCCTAGCCATAATAAAACAATAATAATAATAATAATAATAATAATTTGTTGTTTCTCATCCGTATTTCTAATCTGAACTGGTTTTTTGATTGATAATTTTTAATATTCGCAGCATATGTGCGAAGAAGAGCGTGTGCCGTACGTACCACCGAAGCGTGTTTGAGTGGCTAGTAAATGTCTTTCAAGCAGATTGTCTTGCCTTTCTGATGCTTGATGCTTGATGCTTGATGCTTGATGCTTGATTAAGCTTATTGAGCTTTATTTTATGTTTTCATTAGTGTGATTGTTGTAAAATAGTTGTCATTGAAATTGGGGTTAAACAAGAACAACATTGTGTAGAATTCGTTCTAGCACATTTGATAAGAAACTGTCATTGAGGTTTCAGGTAACATCATAAAAGCACAAATTGTCTTTCAAAACTGCCAATACCCTTTAAGGTTATTATTACAAACACCCTATTGAGATTTATATATATACTTAGTGGATGCTTGGTGAATTTCATGGGAATGGGTTTGATTGTGGAGGTTAATGGGTTTGATAACCCATGTTTGTGGGGGGTATGGCTCAATACCAAAAATTGGGCAATCAAACCCATAGTGTGGTAGTTATCAAGCACCACTTTAATAGTGTTTCCCATTCCCTACTCTCTAAACCCTCCAACCAAGTAGTTGCGGGTTAAATTTATATTTATTTTCAGTAATTTTTAGATTAATGTTAATTTATAAGATGTTAGAAAAAAAAAGTGAAAATTATAAAAGAATTGTTTATTATTATCAAAAATTACTCTTGATTTTTTCGTTAAACCATCCTACATCATTGATTCATTCTCATAATAAAAATTTTAATGTTGGGTTTTATATATTTGTAGTGAGAGGAAAAAAAAGAACTTATATAAATATAAGATCAAATTGTAACATTAAATCAACTAACACACTGATAATCTAAAATACCAAAAATTGTATTCAATAAGCTAATTGTGTACATTTCGTTAGGCAACTCAAAAAAGTTTAAGTGTTCTTTTTTAATTTTAGGGTTCTTTTCTAGTTTTTAATTTAATTTAGTTTCTCTACTTTAGGGATTTTTTTTTAAATTTAATTTTATTATTTTGAATGTCTCATTTTTCTTTCTTTTTTTTTTTTTGATATTTTTTTAATTTAAAATGCCAATTTGCCTCGATATACAAATATAAAATGCATACACTTTGCAATATGAAATCTAGTTCAAACATATTTGTTTAGTAGTGTAACTTGATATTATATAATATACATATATATTGATGTATTTTATATGTAATATATCTGAAACTTTAATTTAATGTATTCATGTAGTCAGATTCGTTGAACTCGATTTGTGATATAACAAGCGTATGTTCTATCTAATAGAAATAAAAGAAAAGAAAATAATCGGATACGGAAAATTGAGCCGGCACGAGGTCCTCGACCTCTATCATGTCCCAAACTACAAGCGTTCTACGCTTCGGGCGGACGACTGCCGTGCGCGTGCTTGAGCGGGTCCTAGCAGCTGAGCTCGTGCGCGCCCGGCGTCGGCGAGGAATGCTACCTGGTTGATCCTGCCAGTAGTCATATGCTTGTCTCAAAGATTAAGCCATGCATGTGTAAGTATGAACTAATTCAGACTGTGAAACTGCGAATGGCTCATTAAATCAGTTATAGTTTGTTTGATGGTACCTCTATAAACTTTCCAATATTGTATAGGTAGATTAAAATATATTAAATTATGTATCTTTAAATAATTATTCTGTATACGATATAATTTTCCTTTACGTGATATAAATTTATTAATAATAGTCATTCATATTATAAATATTTCAAAATTATTAAATTAGGTGTTTAGAAATAATTATTCTTTATACAATGTAATATTCCTCTAACTATATAATTATTTATTAATAATATTTCATATTAAGATTTGAGTCTTATCAATTTACTTGAAAATATATTATAAATTAAAAACTATCAAAATGCATTAGAAAAAAAATTAAATCCAATTATAGGAAAATGAAACCAAATATCATTTTTTGTTAAAAAAAAATTAAATGATAAATTTTATGGCCACCAACTAAGGACAAAAATCTCAAATAAGAATTTAAAATATGAAAGGAAAAATCAAAAAAAAAAAAAGATAAATGAGTTTCAATTTTAGGAAAAAAAAATTCTTTCTGACTTATTTTAATTGTTTGTGAAGAGAAAAAAAAAAGTAAATTATAAAGAAAGAATTAAAAAATACATTCTTTAAATAAATATAATTATTATTTTTTAATATGTTGAGAATAAAAATATCATATTTTAAAATCTAGTATAATGGGGAAATAAAATTACACTAATGGATTAGAATTTCTAAAATTCAAATTTTTAACAATATTCAATCATATTTTTTACCGTAAATTAGTACAACATATAAAGATAGTATAAATTGGAAAACAAAATTATACTGATTGATTTGATGTTTAAAATAATTTTCTTGCCCCTCCTCCCTAGCCTGCAATCAAGGGGAGAGAGAAAAACTCGTGATTGGTAAAGAAAAAGAAGAAACAAGAAACAACTTAAAAGAAAAGAGAGAAGAAATAGAAAAAGAAAAAAAATGGAAACCCAATTGCATGGTGACACATGTAAATTCCATATTTCGGCACGCTCCTAATAAGGTTAGATAAGTGATAAAGAAAATAAAAATAGAAATAAAATATTGGCGAGTGATGTGGTGACAAATGACCTCCCCAAAATCTTGCAGACTATCTTTCATTATAATGAAATAATCATCTAATTTTCAATTCAACTGCAATCCAGTAAACCAGAAGGTAATTTGGGAAGACATGTTCCCATCATTAGGTTTAAAACAGGGGGGTTGTGTAATTCTAATTATCATAAAATTTATGAAATGGAGGAAAAAACCAGGTTATATGGATTTGCTACAAAAAACTACCCATACAAAACGGGAAAAAGAGCTGCGGGAGTCGCCAAGGCCAACCATTGAGAGTGGAAATTTGAAGTTTGTAGAGAAATTGTGCTTTGCACCTTGGGGTGTCATCTTATAATTATTTTAGGGAGTTATTAAAATTGTTTCAGAGATATTGAATGCATCCAATGTATTTGCATGTCTGTAAGAGACCTGAAGATTATGTTTGTCGGTCTTTATTTTGGTTGAGAAATGATAATTGAGATTTATAATTTGTTTTTTATAAAACGGAAAAGAAGAAAAGGAAAAAGGAAAGAAAGTGGGCACATCGTGTGCACCGTAGCTAGGCAATATTCGTATTTAGAAAATAGTATCTAATGTTCACCTCGATTTTTGGTTAAGTCATTATTCTGCAAATTTCTATGAAAACCTTACTAATTCTCTAAAAACCTAAAGATGAATAATTTATTATCTTAGAGATGGAATTGATTCCATGGATATGGAGTGTGCATGTAGAGGGACTTCCTAAAACTCCATGAACTCGTTAATTTCCTCCAACATATTTGAAAGATTGAAGATAAGTATTTTTTTCTTTTTCTAATTATGGATTTACTTATCAATTTCTAAATTAAGTTAGGTATTTTGGCAGAAGAGTCATATAGAATCATTGAAACTTTCCATATGGATTTTATGGGGTTACATTCTCTAATTCATCTGATTAATTTTTTTTCACAACCAATATCTTAGGAATTTTGAGAATTTGGAGGTGAATCTTCAATTTGATATAATCCTGGTTCGAACTTTGTTGTTAAATAATATTTATTCGATGTTTTAACAGCTTGATCTCGAATCAAACACTTGAGTTTCAACGATTCTTGAATTTGACTTTGGTGGTTTGTTGGTGGAATTGGCTTTGATCTCACCCCAATATGAACTTGGTCGCCAATAATTGATCGAATCAAACACTTGAATTTCAACATTTCTTGAATTTGATCTATGGTGGTTTGTTGGTGGAATTAGCTTTTGATTTCACTCCAAGATAAATTTGGCCGCCAATAACGTTATAAAGGCGAGAAGCCTTAATATTGGTTAAAATGCTATTCTTGACTTGGATCACTGATGCAGGCCTTAGATTTCGTCTTGAATATTGTGGATCTCCTTGAATCTAGACTTGTCGAGTAGAGAGGATTTAAGATTTTTTTTCTTCAATTTTTGTTATAATTCATGGAGAATGGCCTCTATTTATACTTACAGAAGAGATACTTCTAGGGTGAAGGACCTTGATTTGATTGGTCATCCTCAAGTTTAATAGTATCTCTTTAATTTATTAAATGAGATAATAATAAATTTTGTTCTCCAATAACTTGACAGTGACTATTTTTAATTGGCCCATAAAATATATGTTAAAAATAAATTGATTGACTATTTAATTTAGGAATTAAGATTTAATTAAATCTCAAAATATAAATAGAAAATGTTAATATTGATTTAAGATTTACACATGTAACCATCAAATTATTGTAAATTTAATTTTTCTACAAATAAACCTATAAACTTGTTCACGGGCAACATATCTTATTGTGAATAAGTCACGAATCGACATTCTTACTCTTGGTTGGCCTCAATTAATCCATAAATATTCTATTTTTGGACTTTGGAACTAAAAGCCAAATTATCATGGATCAATGTCCATTATTCAAAACAATCAATTAGGCCATTAGAATGATTAGTTTTAATTACTAGCCAATGACTTACATTTTTATAATGCTAATCGCCATGTGCCGATCACATATTGATCAATATTATCTTACAATTCACTCAACACCCCTGCATTTACACCACCTCACAAAATAAAGTGATGAAATAGAAAGAAAAACTATCTTTTCTTGTTTGTGCTTCTCGCAATTCTCCTTTCTTCTTCGCTTGGTTTGGGTTTCAATTTTCTGTTTTTTATATGGAGGAAAATTTGATCATGAATTAATGGGTTTTTTTTTACAGAATAATTATTAACTATATTCTTTGTGCTCCATGTTAATTATGCATTATAGAGAGAATTTTGACAAGAGATTTATCGAATTTACTCATGAATGTACTATTATGTGGTTTATTCCCGAATTCGAAATTTGTTGCTATTTATTGAATATCATTTAAATTCAAAGAGAGTTTCTGAAAGGAGCTTGACGCTATGGAAAAGGCAATCTACCTTTAGCATGTACCCCTGTAATCGAGAAGACCGAACCCTGGGATGGTAAAGACGGACATAATCGAAGAAGTTGAATTCTCACTCGACAAGTTCATGATAGATGACACTTTAAGCAAGGATGAGCAGTAGTTTATTACATTCTCTTACATCTTAGAGAACAAAATTACCTCGATGAGCTAAAATCTTTTTTATTTAATGGATTGTGTATTATTGCTCCATGATGACTGTTGAACTTGACCTTATAACTTATGGTTTTTTTAGTTAATTCGGCTCAAAGATTGGATACCACAGGGTTTCCACGGGAGAATTCGCGATACCCACACAATACATGGGAGACTAGATCAAAAAGCAAATAATCCCCTAAAGAGAAATTCAGGAGATTAAGAGTGGACTCAAAAGACAAATATCAAATACACTTTCATGGATTCATATTGGAGCCACCAAATTAATTATAAAATTAACATTTAAAGAAGGGGTTGATTCGCCATTAAATATCGCTCTCTTTGACAAAAAGTCCCAAACCTCAAAGATTCTTGTCTTGGAGCAATCACAAGAAATTTATACTGGGGAAAATTGACATTTAACTTTTACCCAAGAATTACGTATAATTTGACGGATTGAGATTTTAGTAGAATTCTTACCCTTCATCAAGATTTTTAAGAGGCCAGACCTGATGACGGAAGGGAACAGGCCCTACTCTATTATATACAAGATTTCTTATGCACTTTAGAATACTTATCATTTAGAAGTTTTTTTTAGAAAGGAATTTATAGAAATACCAAGTATCTTCGAGGACATGGAAAAAACCATCTTACTAGAGATCATGCAAACCCTAATAATTGGAGAAATTGACATGAGAATTTAAGATCGTCCAGTCCTTACTAAATGCAAGAGTCTCATGTTCAAACCAAGAATAATGTCTTTTAAACAAGACATGATGATTAGTTGACTTCATTGGGAAGGTCCAAAAACTAGCCAAAACACTCGATCTCCTGATGTGTTCAAGACTAATGCAGAATTGTAGTGCCCAGGAGGATATAGAGAAGTAGAAGTGATATTCGATATTACACAGAATGATACCATCTTTCCTTGTGATTCTCTATATTACTTATAACAACCTACCACGGGAAAATATCAAGGAATCCTTAAGATAAGGAGAAGTCAAAATGGCAATTGAATGAATCGCAGAAAAAAACTTAGAGCAGCTAACTCTAGGGTTAGAACTTCTCAAGAAAAATAAACCTTGAGAAAGATTAAGATATGGAATAGACTTTACGGTGGAAGAAAAGAAATACATAATTATATGAGCACCAATTCATTTTCCATATACATTACCGTAGGACTGATATATGAAGATATTGTGCAAAGTAATTTGCAGCCTACATTGATTCAGGTGCACGGATCTTTACAGCTATACTAGAAGTCTTCCCTAAAGAAATATAAGAGAATTGTCCCTAGTGGCGGGAAGAGATTTCTCTAAGACTGAGTTCACTTTGAGAGATGGGATGGGATATTTTCATCCCTCAAGCCGGCCCAGTACTGTAGAGGATGGAAAAATCAGCTGTTCAGTTGGGCTGACGCTGCATTTTGGGTACGCCGGATACCAATCCCATATGGCGTTCACTTTGAATGATATGTGGGGATTATCGTGAAATTGTCGTTCTTGCCCTTGGTCTACTAAATGCATCAAACTATTACTAAAACTGAAGCATTGAATCAACATCACATAATAATAATAATAATAATAATAATAATGATAATAATTATTATTATTATTATAATTATAATTATAATAATAATATTAGTCTAAAAAACATATATAGCCTCAAAGACATTTACACTGAAAATTTGAATATGAAACAGGATGAGCAAATCAGGCATACGAAAATCTATTTTATTAGAAAAAGTAGCAACAAAATGAAGCATATACTATAATATAACCCTTATTCCCTTTTGTTCGGACAGCTTAAAAATATATTCTCAAGACACGGGACCGAACGGGGGTATAATCCTCCACTGGAACTCACCCCAACCTTCTCAAAACTCATTCTCCTCTGGTCACACACCACAAAACATTCTTCATCACCCACGTCGAGTATCATCTCATCCTCGTTCGTCATAAACACTGACATGACGTAGATGCTAAAAAACGGCAACGCCTCATCAATCTCCACCAATGACGAATCCCCCGGCCCTGTCTTCACCACCATATCCGATCGCTCGGCACTCTATGGTTGTAGCACACCAAACACAGACGGCCTCCCAGAACCTTGAGTACGAACGTGTGGTCAACCATTTCCCACCCCCCAAAACTCGGTATCGGCACCCTGTAAAACGTCTCATCCCCAGAATCAAACATGGCCAATTCGGAAGACCTAACTACATCCTGACCACCGAATACGACTAGCCTAAGCGTGTTAAGAACCCAATAAAAGATGCACCCGAAAGGGACCCCTCTGCACACGAGCACTTTCACGCCGAAACTTGATTTTCCGTTGGACCTAATGCTCCAGCGGTTAGTCCTGCAGTGGTAAATGGCGACGTTGTTCCCATCCCCGATCACCACCTTGTAGTCCTTGCTCGCGTGGTCATAGCAGAGGCCTTGAAGAAAGGAGCTGCAGCGGAAGCCACGAGGGCACTCGAACTCGATATGGGTTACATTTTCTAAGTAACCCATATCTGCAGTGGTAATCGAACTTCCTGTGGAATTTACAGGTCATCAAAATTGATCTAAGTATTCGTGTACATAGACATGAAATTATAAAATAGAACTGAAAACTACGTCAGCATAAATAACATTAAGCACCCATCATGACGAGTGGTGGCTGATATAGGATTTAGAAAATGGGGGTACCGGAAAATAATTAAAATAAATATTTAAGTATTGTTTAGTATTTAAATATATACAACCCAAAATACACAAATAAATTATACCGGTGATTTTCTTTGTTTGTTTATTTTTAATTTTTTTAATAGCAGTAACTAATATTCTATCATTTAATCTGAATTATATAAATAAACAACATCCGACCCTAATGATGAGGAAAAGAGAAATCACGAGGAAATGACACACTACTAATTGGTTTTCTTAATTCATGAATTTTATCTATTATTTTGAAATTTGAGTGGGTGAAAAAAAATCACATCTGAATAAATTATACCGGTGATTTTTGTATGTTTGTTTATTTTTAATTTTTTTAATAGCAGTAACTAATATTTTATCATGTAATCGGAATTATATAAATAAACAACAACCGACCCCAATGATGAAGAAAAGAGAAATCACGAGGAAAATGACACACTACTAATTAGTTTTCTTAATTCCTGAATGTTATCTATTTTTTTTGCAATTTGAATGCGTGAAAAAAAAAACTCACATCTAACTAAGAGTAATAAAAAGGAAGCTCATACTCAAACACACACATTTTATATATCAATAATGCAGCAAATTACGCAAATTTGAGTAAGCAAACAAAGAAAATATAAAAAAGAAAAATACCTCGACGTTGTTGTTTAGGATCAGGAGTAAGCTTGGGAGTGTTGAACCACCGACTATCCAATTTCTCTATCCCTTTGCATTCGAAGCTAAGCTTTTCGATCAAAAGCGAACAGTGATCTGTAGGGTTTCTAATTTCAATAGTGATGGTGATCGGATCGCCTGGCCTATAAACTTCTCTGTCGGATTCCAATTTCAGGCGCGGCGGATCGAGATTGACGCGGCGGCTGACGGCGCCGGGTGGCGCGGAGGCGAAGCCAAAGAATGAGAATCGGCGGGATGGTGCACTGGGTTGCCATAAAAATCAACCTCTGTTTCTCACCCACTGCACCACAAAGCCAAACCTCAACAGAAAATCAACAGATGAAAATCACTCAAACTCCGACTCACTTCAAAATCCAATCGTCCCATTACCCACTTCAACCCAAGACTTTTCCTCGACTTCATCGCTCTCGAGGGGCTTAATCTTCGATGTGGGCACCAAGAATTCATGGGACAACCACGAAGTCGGCTCGCCTGTCGTTAAAAGGTTCATCGGCGACGACGATGAGAGGTGGTACATGTGGTACCATGGGAGCTCAACCAGAAACTCTAATTCCGATTCGATTGGGTTGGCGATTTTGTTGCAGGGGGAGAGGTTTCATTCCTAGGGTTTGTTGTGACCGCATGGGAGAGGATGAGGGAGGGTTATATGCCTGGTGCGGTTGTAAATTCATGTTGGAGAAGGGATAATTTTGGAAGGATTTTTCAGGGTATGGGGGTACATTTTAATTTCATAACGTGGGCTCGAGGGGATAAAATCATCCCAACCCCGGGCGTGGGATGGGTTAGTCAACCCAATGGGGGATGGAACGCGGGATGGGATTGCGATACCGGGATTCACTCTACCGAAGTGAACGTGGGACGATGCGGGATATCACCCGAAATCCCATCCCGTCACCCGAAGTGAACGCGGCCTAAAAGGGTTATTATCCTTAAAAGAGGAATCGAGCAACGAAAATGATGATGGGAGGAGAAAATGGTACCCCATGGTACAAGGTCAAGACTCCACCAATCTATTTTCATGATACAAGAATATATATTCTATTAGGAAATAATTTCCTACAGACATTTAGAATTTACACAAGAAATGAGACTAGAAGACTTATTTTCACAACCTCATGTGATCATAAGATTATAGTCTAGCGATTACGAAAGGAACTCCACAGAAAAAAACTCAATCAACTTTTGCAGCAAGCGTGGTGATGAAGGCAAACTTCGACACTCAAAAATGAAGGATCGAATAAGGTATGGAGGAGTGATTCTCCAACTACGAATTGAGAGCCTAGAAGGTTGTAAGGATGAAACGATAAAAATACAAATGGTTGAAATACTTAAAACCAATATAGACAAGATCTCACAACCAGACACCACTATGGAGGAACAAATTTTATTAGAGGATACCAACAGAAAGATTCAAAAGAATATTAATGAATATCCTCTGGCATGGTGTGATAAGAATGAGCTCAATGCATCTTTAAAGGTGAAAACTAGAAAAAAAAAAGAATGAGCTAGTTAGATACATGCCTATAGTGGTGAATCAAGAAGATAGAAAGAATATGCAACAAATACTTAAGGAACACATCAAACTTAAGTTCATTGAAGCAGGCGTTTCTCCATACAGCAGTCCAAGATTTTTGGTCCGTAACCATGGAGAAATAAAAAGAGAAAAACCGAGATTAGTTATTAATTATAAGGGAATTAATAACATATAGGAATTCAATGGATATTATACTCCAAGTAGAGAGCATTTGGTAAAATGCATTAAAAGAATCCAAAGTGTTCTCCAAGTTCGATTGTAAATTTGGGTTTTACCAGATTAAGATGGAGGAGGGAAGCAAGAAGTCCACAACCTTCTCCACACTACGAGAACATTATATATGAAATGTTATGGTAATGGTCCTAGCAAATACACCCCAAATATAAAAGAAAGATGGATAATATTTTTGAAGATGATTTCAATTTCGTGTTTGTTTATATTGATGACATTCTTATAGCATCAAAGAATATGAAAGAACATCTAAAATACCTGAAAACTTTCTCGGATGTTTACCACAAAGAAGGATTAGTGCTTTTAGAAAGAAAGTAGTAATAACTACGAGAATTGTCAAGTTCCTTGGGATAGAAATCGATTAGTTGGGAATCATTTTACAAGATAATATTGTGGAAAAGATACAAGTATTTTCAGATACACTCAAGGATAAAAAGCAACTTCAAAGTTTTTTGGGAATTGTTAATTTTGTAGGGATTTTATAAATAACCTGGCACATTATAGAAAAATGTTTAGTCCCCTATTAAAAAGGATGTTAATTTAAAATGGTTAGATGAAGTTCAAGAAGGGATTAAACAGCTTAAGGAAATTTGCAAGAAAATTCCAAATCTGGAAATTCAAAATGTCGAGGATGAATTGGTTCTATACACAGATGCCAGTAATTATTGGTGGACAGCGGTTCTGACTAAAGTCACACCTATTGGAGAATTGTCATGCCGTTATTGAAGCGGGCTTTTTGTGGATAATGAAGTGAACAGATGGCATATTAATGAGGAGTTCTTCACAGTCAGAAAGGCGTTCAAGAAATGACCTTTATTTCTACTATCAAAAAAGCGCATCTAAAAAATTGATCATTTTTGTATTAAAGCCTTTCTAAAAGACAAAATTGAGTCTAAACCACAAAGGGATAGATTACTCAGATGGAAAGCTGAATGTCAATATTATGATTATGATATTGTCGTTATAAAATCTCATGAAATGTTATTGTAGATTTTCTAACTCGAGATGGAGGGACATATTGCTAACGATGCCCTTAAAAGGTTAAAGCATCTTAGGGAAGCCTAGAGATCCTTGAACGAGATTTCAGGACGTTATCTCTTAATACCAAAGTCGTCGAATGACTTTAATAAGCTGATCGGTAATCTGTTTCTAATCACATACGAGCATGCCAGCTGGCTTAGTGTCAACTGTTCTCAACTTTTCAAAGGTCTCTTCTCCAGGCCGCATACCCTATAGTGCAAAAAGAAGTGATTAGAGAATGATCATCTAAGCCAAAGGCTATGATTCAAGTACCATAATCACAAGTGTTGCAGATGATGCATTTCATGAGGATGTACAAGCTATAATGGATGTTAGAAACCCCAGTGTCACACCGAAGTCTTCAAGTCAACTTACCACCTCTGGGGTTAAAGAGGGAGAGTTGGACTGGCACTTCTAAGATTCAAACTGATGAGATTAAAATTTCTCCAATGCAGATTTATCAACGACAATGAGAGAAGCTATCAGAAGAGGTATTAACCCCGATAAAATAATAGTTGATATCTCGGGAAAATATACAAGAGTTTAGATGAGATCGGGAAGTCATCCAAACAAAATACAAGAATGGTATACTTTTGGGGCCTTAGATTCAATCTATACTATTGCACCAAGCTTCACGGAGATATCCAAACTACCAAAATGGATAGGGGAAGAGACTTATAGGACTTGGGCCAATAATCCACATTTGGCTAGAGGAGACATTATGGAGCTGTATTTTATTAGTGCTGCTCCAGACCAGAAAAGAAAGGCTTCAATGAATCTTTTCATTTCATCAGGCTTAGAAAAACCAGATGGGAATGGCATAAAAAATATTAAGGCCGCCTCACCGAAAGATGCACCAGTGATAGTAGGAGCAATTTCAGAAGACGACGCTTTTACGCGACGAGCATGGGGACTTTGGGTTTGTCTAATAGAAATGGATAAAGTAAAGTACCCATTAAAGTTATTCCAAAATTCAACGAATGGATCATTCATCCTGAATTCAATGACAGGAGCAACTACAAGTTTTCCTAAAACTTTTTCCGAAACAAAGAGAAGAGTCGTAAAGGTAAAAAAAAATTCTGCTAAGCAAAGAAATATACCAAAATTTTTGTAACATAACGCATATTAGACGATGGATTGACCGGATTCGTCAAGCATGCTCAAACTTCGACCTAAATCGGACCGACAAGAGCAAACAACTAGCAAAGACGAAAGGCCAGCTACTTCTAAGAAAGCGTGGGGGACATGGCAATCTACCATGTGAAGAGATTTCCAACAAAAAAAGATAGGTAAGTTATAAGGGACCAACAACGAGATAAGTTAGTGGACACTAAATCAAGGGCCACTGACACGCAATAAAAGAGGAAAAGATGTAAGTAATGACATATCTTTTATCAATAAGCTTTCGAGTACGGAGTTGAAATCCGAAATCAAGTCTACAAATATCAAGCGTCTGAGGACGTAGAGGACATCGCTCATTTTCTTCTATTTTCTCATAATAAATAAAATCTAGTGTGAGTGTGAAATTAAAAAATAAATGAGAGTTTGTAATAATTTAGTTTATATATCTACGAGTGCGAGAGGTTAAAATTTTTCTTCTCCCAAAAGGAGATAACTAATGTAATAAATCTTCTTCTAAGTTCTTAATAAAAAGAGCCTTCATGCTTCAACATGTGTTTATAATGATTTATTAATTTATCTCTATAGATTAAGTATCTCATACGCTTGGAGTAGGCTTTGAATCAAGTCTGTGCTGATTAGTTGTTGAAAAAGTCGAATAACTTGTAGTTCAACTTCTTTGAGTAGAAGTTAGACAGTGAAAAACCGTCTGTGAAACGAACTAGGGAAAATAATCTCCCAACTAGTGGAATCACAACCCACCTCACCCGCGCCCAGACCGAAGAGAAGTGTCAAGGTTTGGATTCTCGATCCGGGCAAACAACCCTCCTCCAAGAAGAATTGTGCTAGCTAATTTGGTCAAAGAGAGGTATGAAATTATAAAGATATTTTAATTTTACGAAAGCATTTGAGCCTAGCTACTGTTTGATATTTTTCTAAGTATTCTTTATTTTATACATAAGTATTAAGCAATATGATACCAATTACTCATTTTTCTACAATCAAGTACAAGGATATGTTAAAAGGGAAATAACTTAATTTATATAATGAGATAGGGAGTTCAAAGAAAAATATATTAATTATCCGTGCAACGCATGTGATAAATACTAGAATTAGTTCAGGGAATCTCCAATGCATTATCATTGAAGTAAAATATTTGTCACATAAGTTAAAAAATTTTATGTGGCAAAAAAATTGTAGACAATATCTAGCACACCATCTAATAGACATTCTCTATTTGATATCTTTCCTAATCTTTTATCATATTAAATTAATTAATTATTTATTTCCTTTCTTTAATCAATTAATAATTAATTATTCCTTACTATCCACATTTACTATTGGAGAAGTTTTTTTATTTATTTTTATTCTATTTTTTATGTCATTGACAATTCATAATGTAGTATTAAAGATCGTGCATGGCAAAAGATTTTTTCCATTTGTGAAAAATTTAAAAATACCAATTCCAAACCAAATGACATGTCGCAAAATCATGTAAATTTTGATGTTTGGGGGTTATTTGTGAAACACTCATAGTTCTAATGGAACAAAAAAGAAAGAAGAGAAGACAAATTTGTAAATTGCTCTAAGTGGTAAATTTAAAATTTACCTCAAATAGGACCATCAATAAAAAGTAAAAACCAGGTGTCAAAAAATAAAAAGTAAAAACCAGGCGGAGAATAAAAGAAAAACGAATTATCAAAGCCCGAAAACCTGTAAAAATCTTCAAAGAGGAGATTGGCAGCTCGTGATGTCGCGGGCTCGAGTTTACGCCGACGTTAACGTTCATCGCCCTCGAGATTATTGGGACTACGAGTCTTTCACCGTTCAATGGGGGTACAAATTTTACCTAAATTTCATGCCTTGCATTTCCCCAATTCTTCGTATTTATTTTGGATTTTCCTTTTTTTATTTTTCCCTTGTATTTAGTTCCATAAAAACTGAATTAGATTTATTTTATTTAATTTTCGGTTGTCACATTAAACGCGATAGTTGTTAGGAGAAAAAAAATCATGTCATGGTGATAGTTGTTAGGAGAAAAAAAATCATGTCATGGTTGCGTGTTTAGATGTTGCATGCTTTAGATATGCATACTTGATTGAGGGTAGGATCAGTCTTGTTGGGTAAATGGTAAGGATCAGTCTTGTTGGGTAAATGGTAATTTCTTCATATGTCTGCTGGAGACCTGATTATTTTTGTTCAATGCGACTGATGAGAAAGTAGGGAAGACAATTGAGTCACTAGGTAAACTGTAAAAGCAGTCCAAGGTGGTAATTTAGAGTTTTCAAATGAATGACCTGTCTCTGGTGGCAAATGGAATTTGGCTTAATTTAGGTCTTTCAAGCTTAGCCTATCGATGTTTTGACATTTTGTTAGAATTGATGACAATGGCGTATGAACTCAAGCAGCAAGACCTTGCATTGAAACATGAGATGCTAGTTGCTTGAGTTTCCTTACAGAACTAACTAGTTGCTATTGGTCCTTGGTGATTTATTCTCCTGATTGAATAGACATAGACAAATATCTGATTTATTGGTTCAGGCACTTCTAAATACGCATGGTTCATATATCATCTATCATGTCAGCTAATCTGATTTAAGGATCTATTCAATTGATTGATTTACTCTAAGCATCCACTTCAAATGAAGAAACATCTTAAGTGCATTATATATAAGGATAGAACTATTTTCATTTATACTTTAATTATACATTTATACGGTGCTTTACGCTTCAAGATTCGTCGAATGCTCTTAAATTTTATGCCCCCCTGTCTCGATTGTATGGCAAATAATTTCCTGGTGTATTCAGTAATCAAGATGACTATGAGGTTATTCGGAAGGTTGGAAGGGGAAAATACAGTGAGGTATTTGAAGGCATAAATGTCACCAACAATGAAAGGTGCATCATCAAAATTCTCAAACCAGTCAAAAAGAAGAAGGTAGCGTTCTTGATTTCTCTTGTATGAGTATAAAGAAAATGTCAATTTGCCTTTTAAGTTTCGGGTGTGATGCAATCTTATCTATGCTAGTGAGTCTCAATATCTATATTATTGATGCGCTTTGTGTCCTTTATTCCTAGTATTGATTTATTTCGAATGGTTAATTGGAAATTATAATGTACAATTATCCCTTCGTCATCAAGTGCATGATGCTTTCCCAAAATAATTTGACCGATGGCCATCTTAGTGAACATATATGCACATACCACAACCATCTTTGCAAAATATTTTTTGTATCTAAAGGTCCGTCTGTCAATGATGTTGAACTTGTGCAGATAAAGAGGGAGATAAAGATACTTCAAAATCTGTGCGGAGGTCCAAATATTGTGAAGCTGCTAGATATAGTCAGAGACCAGAATTCAAAAACCCCTAGTTTGGTTTTTGAATATGTGAACAGCAACGATTTTAAAGTCTTGTACCCCACATTGACGGATTATGATATACGCTACTATATTTATGAGCTTCTCAAGGTTAGAATTCCATCTTATAATCTCTAGCTATTCCTAATTTTTTTTTTTTTTGTGGTTTTGTTTATTAGCTTCTAGGTCTTATTCCCTGACTGCCATTCATCTCTTCATGCTACTTTGTTTTGAGGGCCTTTTTTTTGTTTATGAGTCTTCTTGAATTGGAAAGTTAGTGTAACAGAATTTACTCTCTCACTCTTTTATGCACTCTGACTCTATTTTTGGCCAGGTAATTCATCTGGGAAGACAATATGTTTTATTGAAACAAGCTTTAAAATGCACCATTACTCTGTGGGCATGGAGCTTTGACCTGAGACTATATTTGTGTTCCTTCAATTATCTTATAATAATGTCAATTATGATGAGAAATATTATTACACCATGAGCAGCCTGTAGTAGCAAGTGCCCAAATTCAGGATTATAAATGAAACATGTAGACTGTGCTTGCTAGGGGTGTCTGTATTACAAATCTTTCTCATTGTATATGAGTTTCTTTCTCAAATTGGACATTCAATTAACTGCTTCTGAGAATGATGGAATTTTCGGGCTTCAGGACATTTATTTTGATGCTAGCTAAGCTAAGGCAGTTTGAGAAATCACCATTCACATCTTTAAAAACCAACAGAACTTGCACTGCTGTACTTAAAGCATAACCCTAGGCCACCCTTTTTCTAGTGACGTAACCTTTCAACTTGCACTGTATGCTAGATTTTTATATATGCATGTGTTGTCATCTGAAATATCTTGTTTGAGTAAATAGGTGCTGCTTGCGCTTTCAGGATATGAGCTATTGTACTTAAAAAGGCACATGTTTTTGCTAAATCTGGATTCTTGGGATAGAGAATAACTGTCATTACATTAGATTTCCAATTTTTTGGAGTCGCATATATCAGTTGTAGACTTGTACCAGAGTTCCTAACCGATTTGGGTACATGTCATG
This sequence comes from Phtheirospermum japonicum, assembly GCA_014905375.1. Taxonomy (NCBI): domain Eukaryota; kingdom Viridiplantae; phylum Streptophyta; class Magnoliopsida; order Lamiales; family Orobanchaceae; genus Phtheirospermum; species Phtheirospermum japonicum. Next base: position 548,871 of record BMAC01000074.1, read on the forward strand.
GTCGGTCTCTGGTTTTGTTTGGTTAAAGTTAAAAAAAAAAAACCCACGCGTGCTAACTCTGAACTCTTAAACATTATAGTTGGTGTTTTGTGATATGTGGAACTGACCATTTAATTTTAATATATCAGGCATTAGATCACTGCCATTCACAGGGAATAATGCATCGAGATGTCAAGCCTCACAATGTTATGATTGATCATGAACTGCGTAAACTTCGGCTGATTGATTGGGGCCTTGCTGAGTTTTATCATCCTGGCAAAGAATACAATGTCCGAGTGGCTTCAAGGTTAGCAGCTATTAAATATGCCATTTTAATACCCTCAATTTCTCCACTGAAGTTAAAATAGACTTATGTGGTCATCCTTAGTATTTGAGGTTTGGTTGATTCAAAAGAATTCCTTCATCTTATCTTCTGATACTGCCCTCCTTAATTCTGTTGTAGAGTTCATCTAAAAAGAAAATACATAATAATAATATTAATAATAATAATAATTAAGTTATAAAAAAAAAGTCTTCTATATTTGAATTAAAGTGCTTATTCAAACTGCGACTTCATTTCTTTCTAATTCTTGTTTAGATACTTTAAGGGGCCTGAATTACTTGTGGACTTGCAAGACTATGACTATTCTTTAGACTTGTGGAGCCTTGGTTGTATGTTTGCAGGAATGGTGAGGGTCGTTCTTGTCATTATTACATGTGTTTTTTATATTTGTTTACATTCTGGTTATTTATTATTTTTTTTAACTTGCAGATTTTTAGGAAGGAGCCATTTTTCTATGGTCATGATAATCACGACCAGCTCGTCAAAATTGCCAAGGTATTCTATTGTTCCTATCTTAATTGAGAACAACACTCTAACTTCACAGTTCACACACATTGTAGTAATGTTGTAATCCTTTGGAAGCTTTCCAAAAAAAACTCCCTTTTATAAATTCTAATTCTGACTGAAGCACCTTTTACTTCCCATGACATGCCATATTACTTTACTGCAGTTATTGGATTACTGATCTTATAATTGAATCAGTTGAGTTCTCATCATTATTAAGCCACATAGCCAGAACGCAAAATTTTCATACTATGTTGTAGTTATCTCAAATGAAGACTGTGTTTACTTTTGGAATACAAAAACATGTGATTGACCTTTTGACATCACAGGTCCTAGGTACAGATGAGTTGAATGCATATTTGAGCAAATATCACCTTGAACTGGATCCTCAACTCGATGCTCTTGTTGGAAGGTATTCATAAGTATAATTTTTATCGGGACGAGTACAAAATGATTAAAGCATGTAAATGGAGAAAAAGAAAATATTAAGCTGTAGATTTCCTGAAAATAAAAAATTGATATAGGGAACCACATAAATCGTATTTTTAATTCCTCTCTATCTTATTTTGGTCTGACTTGTGAAGACGAATTGTTGTTTTTTTTGTTTTTTTTTTTCTCTCAGGCACAGTAGGAAACCCTGGTCAAGATTTTTTAATCCGGACAACCAGCATCTGATTTCACCAGAGGTACTTGTTTTGACCAGAAAGAAAAACCAAAGTTCTTTCTCACAAGTTGTCTGATCAACTTTAATCGGTCTTTTTTTTATCATCTTTCATTGTCATGGGCAGGCCATCGATTTTCTTGATAAGCTTCTCCGATATGATCACCAAGACAGGATTACAGCTAAAGAAGCAATGGTAATATTTGGAAAACTTTATTATTATTATTATTATTTTGTTTTTTTAGCTTGTCTTCTAATGGTTTTGAATCATTCACATAATTTTTGCAGGCTCATCCATACTTTAGCCAAGTGAGGGCTGCTGAAAATAGTAGGACCAGGACATACTAGCTGGACTCGAACATTCATCACATCATATGAATTTGATGCCGAAGGCAACTATTGGATTTTGGCTTAAAAAGGTTCAGGATGGGCAATGGGGTTATCATTCTATTAGCGCTAACATTCTTGAGAAATTTCCAACATCAAAAGAAAAAAAAAGAGAGAGAGAGGAGATTGTACATCACTTGACTCTATTGAAACACTAGATGCTAGTTTGGGCCTCTCTGTTATTCCATATCAAACACTATTTGTTTTTCACCATCACTGTTGAACACTATAATGGTGAAACAATTGACATTGGACAAATTATTGTTGTGTGGTTTGCTTGTTCTTTATATTTGTAGTTCTTTTATATTTGTAAAAAGAATGGTCGAGAGAGAGTAGCATTCTTGATTGTGCACATCATATTTTGCAGTTGCTTGGTTTGACATGGACCGAAAGTGAATGAGTCGAGACCTTTTTAGCATCTGCCTTCATTTCCCTCTGCTTAAATGGCAGTAGTTCCTCTGTCTCTTCTTTCTGATCCAGATTGTTGTTTGGTTTACTGACTTTATTAAGGCATGAGTTTGATCTCAAAATGACAAGTATTCAAAATAGAAACTGGAAGTAGTGAAATTCAATTAATATAAATTAATTAATGAACTCATACTCAATAACTAAATGATTTTTAGAATGTGAAGTCATTATCAGATTTTCCTTTCAAGAAAAATAAAATTTTCTTATTTGTGATCCACGCGCACACCCAATTAATCTTTACATTTCACGCAAGAGCNCTATTTTATAGTACATTTTAAGAATGACACAAGTGCTTGTTCTCAATTTGATCTCATTTCATTGCAAGTACAATGTACGTAAAAGAGAATAAAAACTTACAAAACCAAGTACATTTATTATGTTTTCTTAATCTGCGTGAATATTCTTCCAAATCATGTCTTAGAGAGACAGAGGAAGTAATAAAAACCAGCAGCAGCTTATGTTATAACACACGAAAGGAAGTACACGGACAACATATATAAACATATTTCAGAGTCTAAAGCCTCTCATAACCATTAAAAGTTGAGAACAAACATCTTAGAGAATCACACTGAACACATTCATTGATAAGAGACAGTTGAAACCCATTTTGATGATTCTTGCCAGTTGATGCATCAAGTCTTCAGGTGGGGGAAACAAGTGAAGACATCGGCCTTGGGATGCTTCGCTTCAGCGTGCTCCCTGCATTTCACCTCAGACGTCGTGCATATGAATGTTTGCATGCAAACCTTGCACTGAATGAAAATTGAAAATAACCCGTCAATGTTAGAACCGAAAAATGGCAACGAGTGCATGCTAAAACTAAAAGCATAAATGGATTAACAATATTCAGTATCAAACAAGGGATAATTACAAAAACTGCCCTTGAGGTTACATTAGTCTTACATTTTGCACCTGTCACGGAAATTGCTGAAATCATCAATATTTTTGCAATTACATCCCTAAACTTTTCTAAATATTACGAATAACCTGAAATTCTCGCCTTACAGTTTACATTTAAATCCCTCAGTTTTTAAAGTATTACAAATAGTAGACAAAAAAGTTGGGCTATTTGTAGAATTAATTTTGAAAAGTTGAGAGGTCTAAAGCAGAAACAACACCTCAAGTTTTTATTTCAACCATACCGTCTTCTCCTATGACATCTACTTTTAAAAAAACTACTTTTAAAAAATGGCAAAGCTGTCCTTAATTTCCTTTCCGTGCATTTTCCTGATACTTTGATTTTGAGTAGGGTACATATCATAGTAGTTTTCAGTGTGATCAAAACGGAAATATTGAAGCTATTTAGCAGCAGCTAAAGAGAATTTAACACTCAGTTGAATGTAACCCACCACGTTAACTCATGACAATCGATGATTGACACGGTAAAATATTGAAGCTGAAATTGATTTTGTTATTCATGCTTATCATACCAGGCACTTGGTCGCGTTCACTTTATATTAATAAACTATATCACACTTCAACCAAAAACCAACATCATTCATTCATGAAAGGGTGAAGTACGCGCATTTGTTAAATGACCTAACTATGAAAATCTAAACTTCCATGTGTTTGTTTATTAACAGACAATACAAATGAATGTGGATTAAGATAATCAAGCACATGAACACTAGTGTATGTGAACACACACTCGAAGAAGAACAAAAGATAACAATGACCAAGAAAATAAATAATGAATCTTATGCTTGATTTGAATAAAAAACTTGAAAGAAACCATCTTATCCTTTTCCAATCTACTGTTTTTGAAGAACATTTAATAATTTCAGGTTCTAGGTATAGTGAGGTTTAAATTTCAAAGTCTGTCAAGTCATTCAAGATCATAAAAATGTAGACTACTGGAGTTTTTCAGAAATACCACGCATTAGTCAAGCCTTGATTTCATAGGTGACCCCCCATCCCCAAATAAAAAGAAATAAAAAATCAAGAAATAAAAAATCATAAAATCACTTGTTTATATGTAAGATCAAACCAAGTGTTACAAAACTTGAGTTGGTAAATGCTAATTTTCCTGTGAATGTCTATTAACAGACAGCACAAATGGATATATTTACACACACACACACACATATATATTATAAATGGTAAAGCATAATATAATTTCTTTTGAGTTATTGTATTCGGATCAAACATAACAAAACGACTTACTTATCATTGTTATCTTTTGTTTTTGTTTGAGTTGATACCGAGGATCGAGAGTGTGCATACGCACATACACTAGTATTGCACCTTGTCATGTGGTTGTTTACGTGTGATTTATATATATATAGTTTATACACACAATCCTAGATATTAACTAAAAGAAAAGCGAAAGATAGCAATGACAAAAACCCTTTTCTTTATGTTTGATCTGAATACAATATCTAAATGAAATTATGCTTTTCCAGCACATTTGATAAATACAGGTTAGGGAGTGCTTTCAAACACTTCTGCTTCTAGAAGAAGCGATTTTAATTCAGCTGAAGAGGAAGTAGTTGAGAATTTAAAGTTGGTAGTGTTTGCAAATAGAAGTTGGAAATTGATTATTTAAGAGAGGGTGTTTGGTTGAGAGGTTGATAAGTATTTTTTTGTGTGTAAAAGTCAAATCAAAAGCAAAATCGAAATTTAAAGAACATCTGACACTGCTTTCCAATTTTGATCAAATAGAATAGAATCAAAAGAAGAAGTTGACATTTGCAAACACTAAAAAGTATAAATCACTCTTTTATGAGAAAGATAGAACCAAGTCTTTCAAAATCTGAGTTGCTAGAGGCTAATATTATAATATCTAGCACTCAAGATCACCCCTGTTCAACTATAAATTTATAAAGCCACTAATGAGCGCATATAGATACCAGAGAGAGAAACAAAAGGCCAAGTTATTTAAAGGATCTTAAAATTTCATCAAAATTCGACAGAGCATGCCTTACACAGTTACACCCCCAAAACCCTAACGAAATTAACACAAGACCAAATAATCCAAATAGAAAACGGAAAATTAAACAACAAAAAATCCAGTACAAGAGATTACACAATTAAAATCCAAAAATAAAAACCTGGATGGACATAGCCTTCTTGTTGGCGTCAAGCTGACTTCCTGCAGAGAAATTCAAGCAATTCTTTTCATCAATTCTAACTTAGATCCCGTAAAATTCAAAAAACCCTTGCAAATCCCACAAAACACACACACACGAGAAAACAGAAAGAGGAAAACAAAAATGAAAAGAGAAAAAAGAGAGGTGAGATCCTTGAAAGTTATGTAGAGATGGATACCTTTTGAAGATTTCATCTTCTCCAAGTTCCTTTCCCGGGCCGTTTTTGATTTCTGCGCATTGCCTCCTCCCATTGCTGATGGCTTAAACGCAAGCTACACCTACCTCCTTTTTTTACCTGCGAATTTCTGCTCAATTTTACCTCTTTTTATATATGTAGGGATTTTGGAGAAGAAGGTAGCAGGAAATTGCACAACAGTATGTTACGCGTGAGCCACAAATAAAACCTACTTTGTGAATTACTCGCCGGGCTAATTATTAGATGGACCCAGTGCAATTTGAGGTGCACCCGATCTCACATATCAAATTACATGTCTTATTTAATTAATTTTACGCGCTTTACAAAATAATCGTTGCTTCACAGAACCGTTATCTCACATAATAACTTATTCTTAATCGCCCAAATAATCAATCGTCCCAAAGCAAATAATTCATTATTAAATTTTCATCTACTATCTACCGATGATCCCAACTAAATTATAATCTGTCACCGGTGATCCCCAACCAATTTAACAAAAACTATCTAGGACCAGTCCCCAAATTATCTGTGAATTTTTCGTCAATTGGAGCGACAATCTTCATTGAATTGATTTCAGATTTCCGCCGAAACAAGCGTTGTTCCACCGCCAAAAAACAAACCATTCGATTGCAATGGACGACAATCGCTTCCAGGGTAGGTTATTTTGAAGTTGATTTTTTGTATTTAATCAGGTTATACTATTTCTATTTTTGAGTTTAATTTTTGTTCCTGTAGTCCCTTCGATTTATCATTCTCCTGCAAATGTTCCAGTTTTTGGTGCGAGTTTGAACATTTATGAAATTAGTTCTAATGTAGGTTTATGATTTCTCCTTTTTATGATATATAAAAGCAATTTTTGATGATATGTGAATTTGTATGTCATAATATGTGAATCTATATGTGATGATATAAGAGTAATAATATGTGATGATATGTGGTATTTAAATGTGATAATATGTGAAATCTGTATGTGATGATATATGAGCAATAATATGTGATGATATATGAAAGCAATATGTGATGATATGTGGTAGTTAAATGTGATGATACGTGAAATTTGTATGTGATGATATAAGAGCAATAATATGTGATGATATGCGAATTTAATATATGATGATATGTGGCAGTAAATGTGATGATGTGTGACATTTGTATGTGATAATGATTTGGTTGGTATTGTAATAAACCCTCTTGACGAGACTTATAATTTGTACAATGATCATCGTATAGGGCCGATTCTAGTGTTAGGAAGGAGAAGGATAGAAAGAGGGTTGATGGCTCATTTTCGATGAAGATATTTCTTTGTACTAAGACTAGACAGAAATAAGTTAAAAAAAGTAAGTCTTGTACCAAATTAGATGTTAGACTAGACTGTCCTTTTATTTAGTTTGATATTGATCATAGTGGTTTGTGGTTTGTTACTACACATTAAAAACGAGCACAATCATGTATTATGTCCATTTATCTATAGTCATCTTCTTCCATCTCATAGACAAATTTCTCCGACTCAACTTTCTTATCTTAAAGAGTTAAAAAAAAAGTGGTGTTGGTGTGGCCGATGGTGTATGGGTTTTAAAAAATTAGTCCGGTGGTTCACCTTTTTTAGGTTTTAGCACTAGATATGAGTATAATATATTGAGTAAATCGAACGTATTTGGTGGTACCTATTCCAACACATTAATTCAAAATTTTAAGAATAGGCAAGTTAACGAGAAGGACTTTTTCTTCGGTTTTGAGCTGGATAGTGAGTCTAGGCTTTTTTTTTTAGAGATGAGTGTATGCGGCAGGATTATGAGTTATTCATCGATTTGTTGGTGCATGATACTACATATCGTACTAACAAATATGATATGATTTGTGGTTTATTTATCGATATGAACCATCATGGTAAGAATGTGATGGTTGGGTGCGTTTTTAATGAATGAGATAATCGAGTCATTTGAGTGGTTGTTTGGTGCTTTTTTGAGATCCATAAGTGGTAAGCATCCGACTACAATTATGACCGACCAATTTGCTACCATGGCTGCTGCTATTTTTAAGATTTTTTCAATGTCATGTCATTGACTCTGTGTATGACATATTGGGGAAAACTCAAAGACAAACGTTAGGTCTCTAAGAAATCAAAAAGGTTTTATAGACCTTTTCAACTATTTTGTCAAGTATGTGGAAATAGAAGTTGAATTCCAGTTCTACTAGGACAAGTAAGTAAATATTTATTTTCTTATTCTTACAATGAATATGGATGTTGTGTATATATATATTTAAATTATGTGTTAACTTTTATTAATGATATGTGGCGATAATATGTGATGATATTTGTCTATAGTATGTGATGATATGTGGCTCTAATATGTGATAATATTTGATAGAGATTCAAGGTTTAAGATTGAGTTTTCCATTTTAGGGTCAGGGTTTGATTTTTGCTAATGATATATTCCCAGTATATAAGATGATATATGAATCTAATATGTGATGATACGTGGATATAATAAGTGATGATATCTTATAGAGATTCATGGTTTATGGTTGAGTTTTTTATTTTTTACGGTCAGGATTCTTGCTGATGATATGTCGAAGTAATATGTGATGATATGTGGCTGGAGTGTGTGATAATAAGTGACAGTAATGTCTAATGATATCTAAAAGACATTCAGGGGTTTTAGGGTGTACTTTAGGATGATGATCTGTAGCAATAATATGTGATGATATGTAGCAGTAATATGTGATGTTATGTGACAGTAATGTGTGATTTTCTATGTTTTTCAGGATGGTTACAAATTATGGATGGTATAATTCTTGGTTACTAAGGCTTTATTATAAGAGCAAAATGGTGTCATGCGTTCAACAAAGATTGGTTTTCAGGGGGCATCTTATCTTCTCAAAGAAGTGAGAGCACTAATCATGCGCTTACAAGAAAATTATCTAAGACGGATGGGCTTTGTGATTTCAACAACATGTTCATCGGAGTTGTGTCTGAGTGGAGGAGTAAAGAGGATGGAGAAGATGTACGTTGCATGCTAAGTACACCGTCCTTGGTCTTAAATGATGTGAAGTTGGTTTTACATGTTTAAAGATGTGTATACAATTGATACTTTCTCTTTATTTGAAAATTAATTTATGAAAGGGGCTGCATATCATCAATCCTTTTTGTTTTTTTTTAAATAAAATGGTCTATTATGATATATCATGTGTGGGTCGAGGGTAGGGATGTGATAAAACATGCGGTAACTTTCAATGTTGAAAATTTGTCGGTATCTTGCATGTGCAAGTTATTCTTTTAGGTGGGTATTTTGTGCTGTCATTGTTTACGTGTAATGAATATACATTGTGTGTGTGTCATTCTCGAGAGATGTCTTACAGAAAGGTGACGTAAGGATATTGTTAGTGAGCGGGTTTTAGATGATGTTCCTGCCTTTAATTTTTTTGAACAAATTGATGGCGGGCTCGTTATGAAGGATTCAAATGAATAGAAAGTTTCAGAAGCTAATTTTAGAAAGTGAAGACAATATTAAAACTCGATTAAAGTGTGAAAAAGCTTTTGAAAGTGCTAAATATAGTGTTATACGTGAAATCGACCCTATTTATTTTGATGACTACGTTGATCCGTCATTGAGTGGTGTTGTTCAAAATCCTCAAAGTTGAAGCGGAATAAGAGGGAGAATAGTGTACTTGAGAAAAAGCGCAACCAAGCAAAAGAAAAAAGTAATCGAGCGCAAATCGCCGAGTCACAACTAAGAAGGTCGTAGAAGGTCTACATATATTTTCTTCACCTTTTCTTTTTTCGATATTTTCTATAATTTATGTATTTTTTTCTATAATATGTTATTGTCTTTCTCTATAATATTGATGAGTTTCAATGTCATTGTTTTTTTTGTCTTCCTATGGTGATTAATTTTGGGTATTTATGTACCTAAGCATGTTTTTTCATTTTGTACTATTTTTTTTATGATCGTATTGCTAAATTTGGGAAATGGTTATGTTGTGCATCTGAGTGTTGGTCAAACTTCGAGCTCGAATTTCATAGTTGTTAGTACGATACGAGTTCAAAACTTCCACCATTACCACATTCTTTAAGTTGTAGTTCTTTTAGTTCAAAGTTAGTTGATAGTTAGTTTTTTTGATATATGATAGAATAGAGAGATGTCTAATTTTTATTGTCAAATTGTATTTTTTATTATTTTTTGGACTTATTTTTTTTATTACATCTTTTATTGTAATCGTGATGACTGATTTTATGATAAGGTTATATGTTTGTTCGTGAGTTATGGTTAATTTTATTATGAAAACAAACTATGGTGTTTGTTTGTTACTCGTGGAGGTTTTTAAATTCGTTGTCTCTTCCGGTGGGGCGTGGATATGTTGGTTTTGCAGTTTTTGTGATGATATTTGAAAGTTATATATGATCATATGTGAATATTATATGCGATGATATGTCTCTGTCAAATGCGATGATATCTATCATATTCTTGTTATAATTTATTTTGATTATTCTTTCTTTTATTTAGGGTTTATAACTAATAAATTACCTAGTATGTGAGAGATGAACATGGTATGTGCATTTCCTAGAGATTATTCATTTTTGCTGATGAATGTGGTAGTTATATGTAATGATATATGATAAATTTATGTTATGATATATCATAGTTTTATTATATAGAAACAATATATAAATGCGATAGGGTTCACTTTCTCAATTATTAGGGTATAGAAATAATATAAAAACATGATAGTATGATAGTTATTCTTAATAATATATGTAAGTTATATGTTGTGATACATGATTATTATTTTTGATGATGATCAAGATATGTGATATAGAAACACGATAGTACAATTATTATTTGTAATGATATATATAAGTTATATGTTGAACGACTGTTATTTGGGATGATTTATCAAGCTATATGTGATGATATTAACACAAATATCATACACAGTACACTTCATTTATCATTACACATATCATGTACATACTGATGGGGCATGAATAGGTTAGACCAGTATTGGGATAGACCTGGACCAAGATAGCCAGGCAAGGGAGATCAAGACATTTTAAGCCTTGGTAAGGCCTGACCTGGCTTTTCTTGAAAACATAATGAATCAGAAGAGGGATCACCTGAGCCCAGGAATTGTCCCGAGCTGGACAGAATTGCTGATAGGAAAGAGGGAAGAGCAGGCCCAGGGAAGACCTGGCTTCCTTACCCCCATTGAGGAGACAAGTGGGACCACTTGTCAGAGTTTGTTGCCTTAACGGCCCCTGATCCGCGGCCCTTGTTTTCGAGATCCCGGAAGGGGTCCCTACTGGGAAAAGCTATAAATATCTCAACCCCAAAGTTGAGAGAGGTATGTCATTCTTTGCGCATTCCTTCTTTGCTAAGAGAAACCTCATACACTTTACTGACTTAAGCATCGGTGAGGTTTCCACTGGAAAACCACCGGTGGTCCTTTCTAACGTGTTTTTGCGTGCAGATCAAAAGGGTGTTCAAGGTTCCAGGCGTTGTTCTTGACGCTGGTCATATTTTGGGTTGAAAAAATTGACGCCGTCTGTGGGAAATCGATCAAGCTAAGATGTGATACTTTTCAATGGCTTCAGATGGTCTGCGACGGAACTTGGTAGGAGAGCTCAACCGAACCCCCAGTTCCGTTGCGCCGTGAGGTATGCTAGGTCGGCAGAGACGTCGACGATGGGACTGGAAGGGACAGTGCCATCGGCAGCGGCTGCGCCGGGCACTACGCCACCCCCATTTGGTAGATTTGTGCCAGCTACTGGTGGTTCATTCAATGAATCCTTCCTCATGCAGCTCTCGGAGCTCATTGGCAAAGCCGTGGAGATGGCGATAGAAAAGAAGTTCGCAGAGATGTCGATGCCGCCATCCAACACACCGCCAGCTAAGACTGTGCCGCTGACAGAAACTGAGTTGCTGCGTGGTCAGTGCACCGATCAGATCCCCCTCCAGGATAGAGATGACCTCTCCACTTCCGATAGTGAGACGTCGAGCCAGGCTAATCCGGGCCTAGCTGAGCAGATGCAGAGTCTGCAGAAAGAAGTGCGGGAGTTTAAGAAGAGGATGGCGAGCACAAGCACGGTGACGACACGGCGAGGCACTCCGTTTACAGAAGAGGTCATGCGTGACGATGTGCCGGCCTCATACTGTTCTCTAGGCTTTGAGTACAGTGGGACTACGAATCCGTGGGACCATCTGAGCAGATTTGAGATCGCGGCAGCTGTGCATAAATTTTCAGATGCGTTCATGTGCCGGGTCTTCCCAATGACCTTCACCAAGTCAGCCCAGCTGTGGTTTAGCCAGTTACCACCACGGCCTATCAGCAACTTTGACGAATTCAGCTCAGCATTTCTACACCAGTTTACGAGCTGCAGGAAATACCAGAAGATGCCGCTTGAGCTGTTTAGCTTAAAGRAGAAGGAAGGTGAGAGTCTACMTGCTTATATCAATCYTTTCACTACTYCAAAACTTGAAGTRSCGTCTGCGTCGGAAGAGCTTTTGGTGAACGCTCTGGCGCAAGGCCTTCGGAGAGGCGAGTTTTTCCAGTCYCTGGTTYTGAAACRGGCTTTGAAGTTTGGGGAGCTCTTGGAGAGAGCTGAAAAGTATATTCACTTGGAGGAGGCTTTGAAAATCAAAGACGAAGGAGAAAGGAAGAGGGAAAGGTCCGACAGGGAAGAGAGAATGCTAGTGAAAAGGTCTAGGCCAGACCTGCCCGGGGGACGACCTTGTTTTGATAGGTACACGTCCTTGGCAACTCCCCAGGGAGAGATCTTGCAAGCGATTGAAAGACACCCAGATCTCAAATGGCCCAAGACCTACTCGCAGAAGCCGAGGAAAGAAAGATCGGATCGATTTTACAGATATCATAACGAGTATGGGCATGACACGGATCAGTGAATCCATCTGAAGGACGAGATGGAGAGAATGGTGCAGGATGGGCATCTTAAGGAGTATGTGAAGATGAGAAGAGAAGAAGTCAGGTCTGACTATCGCAGCAATAATCAGCCCCGGCAAGGCAAGACAGAGCAGGATAGTAAACGAAGAGGAGGAAGGAGCGAACAGAGCCAGGTCATTCGAGGAGAGATCCAAATGATCACAGGAGGTGAATGGGACGAGCATTCCAGGTGAACCCAAAACAGCTATGTCCACGCAGCACGAGATCTGGTGAGGAAAGGAAAAGAGGTTGGTCAAGTAGCGCCGAGCCCAAATATTTGTTTTGGATCGGAGGATGAGGATGGGATCTTAGCCCCCCATATGGATGCCTTGGTTATTTCAGCTACCATAGCCAATTATAATGTTCGAAGAGTCTTTGTTGACACAGGAAGCTCGGTAGATATTATGTTCTATGATTGCTTTAGAAAAATGAATCTAGATGTGGAATTGGAGGAAGTCACCACTTCTTTGGTAGGATTCGCAGGAGGCGCGTTGAAGCCTCTGGGAGTGGTTAGCCTTCTGGTTACATTGGGAGAAGGGTTATTTAGACAGACTAAGACAGTTCGGTTCTTAGTAGTAGACACAGCCTCCTCCTATAATGTAATGATGGGAAGGCCTTCCCTAAGTAAGTTTCAAGCCGTAGTTTCGATTTATCACATGAAACTGAAGTTCCCTGCTCAGGAAGGAGTAGGAGAGGTCAGTGGAGACCAGTATGCATCACGACAGACGTATGTTGAATGCATCAGGCGGAATAATGAGGACGAGAGGCAGAGCAAAAGGGCTCGGGTAGAGCAACCAGGGCCAGACTTGGTTCGATGAGAAGAAGGGATGATGTTAGTTGAGGTAGTCCCAGGGGACGATAGCCGAGTCCTCCGTGTAGGAACGACTCTCAGTCCAGAAGTGCTGACAGACCTGGTTGAGCTATTAAGGGACAGTGCCGATGTGTTTGCCTGGTCTCCCCAAGACCTGGTGGGGATTAACCTAGAGGTGACTGAGCATCACCTTAATATTAGCCCTGATATGAATCCGGTGAAACAGAAGAAATGCAACTTTGGGCCTGAAAAAGAGTCCATCGTCGAGGCTGAGGTGGAGAAGTTATTAAAATCCAAGCATATCCAGGAGATACAATTCCCAGAATGGCTCTCCAATGCCGTACTGGTTCCCAAAACTCAAGAAGATTGGCGAATGTGCATTGATTTATGTGATCTCAACCGCGCCTGCCCAAAGGACCACTACTCGCTCCCAAGGATTGACCAACTGGTCGACTCTACTTCTGGTTGCGAACTCCTGAGCATGATGGATGCTTCACAAGGTTATCATCAGATCAGGCTTGCGAAGGAGGATTGGAAGCGAGTCAGCTTCATCACCCCAAAGGGAACGTACTGTTACGTGGTCATGCCATTCGGGCTCAAAAACGCAGGGGCCACGTATCAGAGGCTAGTGGATAAAATGTTCAAGGAGCAGTTAGGGCGGAACATGGAGGTATACGTGGATGATATGTTGGTCAAAAGCATCAAGGCCACCTCTCATATGAAAGACTTGAGAGAAACATTTGCCACCTTGAAGAGGTATAGAATGAAGCTCAATCCCAAGAAATGCGCATTTGGAGTTAGAGCTGGCAAATTTCTGGGATACATGGTGACGGAAAAAGGCATTGAGGCCAATCCAGATAAGGTGAGGGCAATTATGGACATGCAGGCACCAAGGAATGTTAAAGAAATGTAGTGCTTAGCGGGACGAATCAATGCCTTAAGTCGGTTTGTATCCAGATCTGCGGAAAAAAGTTTGCCATTCTTTCAGGACTTGCGAAAAAAAGCTAAATTCCAATGGAGCAGTGATTGTGAAGGAGCGTTTAAACTGTTGAAGGAACATCTGGCCAGCATGACCTTTCTCACAAAGCCCATTCAAGGGGAGCCTCTCATCTTGTACTTATCTGTCGGCAACAAGCAGTCAGCTCTGTCCTGCTCCGCGAAGAAGGTAAGATACAGAGATTAGTCTACTATTGGAGCAAGGTCTTGCATGACGCTGAGGAAAGATACGTTGAAATAGAACGAGCAATGCTGGCTCTGGTTGGAACAGCTTGTAAACTACGTCCATACTTTCTCTCGCACAACATAATTGTGCGAACCAACCTGCCATTGAGAGCTATAATGGATAAGCCAGAAGCATCAGGAAGGCTGGTCAAGTGGATAATTGAGCTCAGTGAGTTTGATATTGCGTTTGAAGCCAGGACAGCCATTAAAGCCCAGGCACTGGCTGATTTTATGCAAGAGATGACAAGCTCTTCCGAGGAAAAGCGAGAATGGACAATTTTCATAGATGGCTCTGTCAGTAATCAAGGCTGCTGGGCTGGAATCGTCTTGATAGACCCGGCAGGTGTGTCCACTGAGTATGCCGTACATTTGAATCACGCATTTTCTAATAACGCTGCTGAGTATGAGGCCCTTTTGAGAGGCATTCAAATGGAAAATGATCTGGGCGTAGAACAGGTGTGCGCTAAGGTGGATTCCCAGCTCGTCTGCAAGCAAATAAGTGGAGAATTTGAGACGAGAGAGGAGATCATGCAGAAATATTTGGCTAAGTTCAGGGAACTAGCCAGAGATATGAAGGGCTTGACGATTCTCTAGATTCCTAGAGAAGAGAACGGAAGAGCTGATTATTTGGCGAAGGTAGCTAGCTCAGCTACGGATTGCCGGGAAATGGTGATTACCCTATTGAAAGCGGATGCAGAGTTTGGGACAGAGCAGGTGTGCTTGGTGACTGAATGGAATGACTGGCGCTCTCCCATAAAAGCATATCTAGAGAAGGGAGACCTGCCAGAGGATAAGAAGGAAGCAGTAAAAGTACGAGCTAGGGCTGCCAGGTTTTGTTTGGTCAAAGGAGAGCTGTTCCGAAGGGGGTTTGGACAACCCCTCTTGCGATGCTTGAGCCGGGAAGAGGGAGCCCTGCTCCTTAAGGAAGTCCACGAAGGATGTTGTGGCAATCACATGGGCGTCAGAGCCTTATCGAGCAAGATCTTGAGAGCAGGGTACTTCTGGCCACAACTACGGAAGGAGGTAGAGGATTTTATGCGTACATGCGAAAGGTGCCAGAAGAGCTCATGACGATGAGCTCCCCATGTCCATTTGCCAAGTGGGGAATCGATTTGGTTGGCCCCTTTCCCATGGCTCCTGCCCAAAAGAAATTTCTGATAGTAGCAATTGATTATTTCAGCAAATGGGTAGAAGCTGAGGCCTTGGCAAAAATTACAGAAGATGCGGTCATGAAGTTCTTGTGGAAAAATGTTGTGTGCAGACTTGGCGTCCCCAGAATCCTGGTCTCAGATAATGGCACCCAGTTCATGGGCACAAGAACTAGAGCTTGGTGTGCGAAGATGAAAATCGATCAGCACTTCACGTCTGTCTACCCTCCCCAGGCTAATGGCCAAGTAGAGGTCACCAATAGCATATTGGTGCACGGGATCAAGACACGTTTGGAGAAAGCTGGAGGTAGATGGGTGGATGAGCTGAATTCAATTTTATGGGCGGGGAAACGCCTTTCAGCCTTATTTATGGTATGAATGCCGTGGTGCCTGCCGAGATTAGCATGGAGACTCACCGAGTTCAGAATTTTGTCAAAGAACAGAATGAGCTGTTAATTCAAGATGCTTTGGACTTGGCAGAGGAGAAAAGAGACATAGCTGCTGTCAGAATGACACACATCAAAGGGCGAGTAAAAGCAGTTTACGATAAATCTGTGGTCAAAAGGCAGTTCCAGGTGGGAGATCTGGTTCTGAGAAGAGCTGATTTGGGAAAGGCAAAAGGAAAATTAGATGCCACGTGGCAAGGACCGCTCCGGGCCATCCAAATCTTGACGGGAGGCGCTTATAAATTGGAAGAGCTGGATGGGACCAGGATCCCCCGTGTTTGGAATATTGCTAATTTACGAAAATTTTATGCATAGTTGTAATTTCTTGATGTTTATTTTCCTTATAGAATAAAATTGCAGGTTTATTCTTGTTCACTAGTTTCAGTACGTGTTCTTAATTAAGCCAGAATTGGTTAAGGGCGGATGCCCTCAATTTCCTGACCTGATTGTCAGTAGAAGCCATGATTGGCTAAGGGCGGATGCCCTCAATTTCCTGACCTGATTGTCAGTAGAAGCCAGGATTGGCTAAGGGAAGATGCCCTCAATTTCCTGACCTGATTGTCAGTAGAAGCCAGGATTGGCTAAGGGCGGATGCCCTCAAATTCCTGACCTGATTGTCAGTAGAAGCCAGAATTGGCTAAGGGTGGATGCCCTCAATTTCCTGACCTGATTGTCAGTAGAAGCCAGAATTGGCTAAGGGCGGATGCCCTCGATTTTGCCTGACCTGATTGTCAGTTTAAGCCAGAATTGGCTAAAGGCGGATGCCCTTGATTTTGCCTGACCTGATTGTCATTACAAGCCAGGATTAGCTAAGGGCGGATGCCCCATTTCCCTACTTGTTTAAACAGGTGCGCCAGAGCTGGCTAGGTATGCAAACTCCCATTTACTGCCTGACCTGATTGTCAGCCCAAAGCTCGTAACTCGCTTGCTTTGGCTGACCAGCCCCAAGGTAAGACCTGACTAAAGGCAGAGGCCTTGAAAGGTAAATCCAACAAACTTGGATTGGCTAGTGCTTGGAGAAACACAGTTGGTATGTTTGAACAAGGATGAATCGATTAAAATTTTTAAGCCCTTATATCTATCATGATATTCTGGCGGATGAAAAATTGCATACAAATAGGCAAGACACCAGGATTTGTTGTCATTAAAGAGCATTAATTTTCATGATTCTTCGAGGAAAATTCTAATTAATGTAGATATTTCATTCATCAAGTTTTGGGAAAATACAAAAAACAGGTTGCGCACACTTTCGATGAAGGTCGAAAACTTTGTTTACAGAACATAGAAGATAAAAAAGATAAATACAGGTGTTCATCCGCGAGGAGCCCTTTGATCCGAGGCCAAAGCTCGGCAAACACGCCAAAGCTTACGCTCGGCCTCATGCAAACACTGGCGGTACTTGTCGGCGCGATCGGAAAGAGCATGCGCCTCGTCGGCAGCGACGGTTAAACGGGCCACCGACTCTAACAAATCAGCTTTCTCTTTCTGTAGCTGGCGATTGACTTGACGGAGTTCAACCCACTCCCTTTTGTAGTGGCGTTTCTTCTGCCTCTTCCTCTCCGAAAGGCGGCAAAAATAGTCGATTTTCTCTCTTAGCATGGCCAGCTTATCGGAAAGCTTGAAGTTATCAACAACCAAAGAGATATTTTTCCATTTCACAATGTCAAGTTCTTCGAGAAGAGGAGAAGAATCCATTTCAGAGAACTGAGAGAAAATGAATCATACATTCACGTATATAAAGGAATAATGTCATGTGCTAAAGAATCAAAAAGTACTAGGGTTTCTGGAAAATCAGGAAACCCTAGGAACTCAAGATTCATTACAAGACGAAAAAGCATTTATTATTATCGGAATGTTCAAAATACAAATTCAGAGAAAGCAAGAGTCAGACCAGCCACACAGGCTAAACTACAGGTCTATTTAGAGAAAGGAAGATAAAAGTCCTCAAAACCTTAAGTCTCGGCCTCCATCTCGGCATCAAGCTCTGCAGCCAGTTGGTCGACAGCATTTTCAGATAGGGCGCCTGGAGAGGCCCCACCTGGCAGCTCACCCAAACCTGCAAAGGTTGGGGAGGGAGAAGAAGCAGGTTGGGGTACCACAACAAGATCCAGGTCTGGCTGAGGCTGTTCAGGCATGGGAGAATTCAGGACTGAGAAGACATGCTCGGCGAACTCCGCGGCCCCCACAGTATGAAGGCGATCTTGCTCGGGAACATAAGCGAAGGAGGTAGGCTCGGGAGGGTTCTTCAGAGGTAGGGGTCGGTCAAAAGGGCCCCCCGGGTTGGCCTGGATCCACTTGGCTTGCTCGTCTAAGCCAAAGTTATAATAGACGACCACCTCGGGAAAGAGCAGAGAGTATAGCTCTTTGGAGCCTATAAAAGATTTATGTGCCACCTCCCTGCTAGCTTGAACCAGCCGCATGCCCTCTTCGGAATTCAGGAATTCGGTTCTCCACTCTTCCTTAGCCTTAGCCAAGGTCTCGTCCACCAAACTCCTCGCCTCTGCAAGAGCCTCGTCTCTCGCCTCGGAACGAGCTGTTTCCAGCATCTTATCCTGAGCCTTCTTCATTTCGGCCACCTCTTCCCTCGCCATCTTTGTCTCGGCTATCCTTTCCTTGGCCAGAGCCTGGTAACGCTGCGCTCTCTCCTGAAGAGTCTTGTTCTCCTTGAGGAGATCAGGTTGGGTCATAGACCGGGTTGCCCGAATGGCCAAGAGGGCTCTCTTGGCCTCAGCCTGGATATGAAAGAAAAGTTGGAACATAGACATTAAAAAAAAAGAGATGAAAAATAAAGAAGAGGAGGTGGGGGATGTACCCTCGCCTCATCTTGGCACCACGACTCCAACAGTTCGCGGTCGCTCATCTTCTCAAGAATCCGCATATACTCAGGCGCGCACTGCCCACTCACATGCCGAACTGCCACGTCGCCAGAGCAGTTCAGGACAGAGGTCCTCTTAGGGGGACCTGCACTGCGAGTGATGGGCACAGCTGGCGTTACAAGGGGGGCAGGGCCCCTGCCTCGGCTAGAGCGGGGCCTCTTAGCAAGAGGGGCATCATCCTCTTCCGACCCGGAGGTGGAGCGCCTTGTTGGCAAAGAACGAGCAGGAGCTTGAGAAGGTTGGGAGCTCTGGATTGAGGAGAAGAGGGAGTTTCTGCGTCTCTAACTCGAGGCTCTGAAGCAGCCTCAGTCCCCTTCTCGGTCGCTGCTTCAAACATCTGGCGCATCATTTTTCTGGAAAAAGAAGAAGATATGAGACTTATGATATTTAATACAAAGACAGACCAGATATAAAGAAGTTTTAACAATCTCGGGAGGTAAGGGTCCTGTCTCTGATCTTTCGTTAAAGGAATCTATGACGGAAGGAGTAAGGAGATTAGGAACGATTATGGGATTCCCATTAAGGGTGGATATGACTTTTTGGATACAGGAAGGTCTGTCTGCCGAGGACAGAGGAGGATAAGAAGGCAGTTTCTTAATAGGTCTAGGGTCAAAACCCCAGTCCCCGGCATAATGAACGAAGAAAAATCTCTTTCTCCAGGCCTTGACGGAGGATGGAAGTTTAAGTAAGAAGTGAACGCCAGGTCTGGCGGTAAGGTAGAAATAGCCCGGGAAAGAGCTCTTCGCTTGGAAGAGCTGGAAGAAGGTATGAGCTGTGGGATCTAGACCAGCGTAATGCATGGCCAGGTTGTAGCACACTATGATTCTAAATGAATTAGGGGTGAATCGGAAAACAGGAATCCTGTATATATTGGCGATTTCCAGCATCAATGGGTTCACCGGGAGGCGCAGGCCCACCTGAAAATGATCAACATAAAAGGCTAACCAGCCTGCCGATGCCTAACAGGCTAGAATACACACCGGAGGGCAAAGGAGATCAAAGGGTTCAGAGATTTTATACTTAAAGCGAATCTCTTCCACAATTCGCTCACTAAGGATGGACGTAATTTTTAGGTGGTCTGAGATAGGTGAAGGATACTCCAACTCGGAGGAGGTTGTGGCCGCCGCCGCCCATGGCGAAGATGGGGAAGCTGTCGTCGCCTCTTGAGCAGTGGACGACGAAGATGAAGAAACTGCCACTGCTCCTTGACTAGCAGAAGGTGAAGATGAAGAAGCCGCCACCATGGCAAGAGTGGAGGATGGCAAAGATGAAGGAACATCCACCGTTGCCGATATGACAGGTGGTGGAGGAGGAGAGGCCCCCTCCACTGGAGAGGGAATAACCGGGGAAACATCGGGGAGAGGAGTAGACGACGACATTATCAGAAATTAAAGAAGAGAAGGCTAAAGAAAGGTACCTGGTTTATGAAGGCTGCAGGAGAAAATCGAGAACTAGATTTAAAGGTTCGCCGGAATATTGGAGAAGAGAGAGAGGACTCGAGAATTTTGTGAAGTGAGAATGTGAAAAGTGAGAAAAGGAAAGAGTCTAGTAGGAATAAAAGATAAGTTGATAAATTCAAAAAACGAAAATCGAGTAAAAAGCGGGATTTGATGGGATCCCCGCATTTAATGAGGGCAGATGAACAGTACCCTAGGTGGTGAGATGGAGGCCCAATCATCCTAGGGTAGGTCACGCGCCGCTGACCTGTCAGTACTTGGAAAGACGTGTGAATATAGTAACCGCTGGGGCATATGGGCCGACACCACTAACGCCAATGATTAGTTTTTGTTGCAGGCGAATTTCTTGGGATTCGTACCAGTACGAGAAATAATAAAGGACGAGTGGGGCCTCATTTATTCCTGGGAGACTTGGAATGATACAACTCTATCCCAACCATTTTGGGGGGGAGGAGTTCATGGGGCATGAATAGGTTAGACTAGGATTGGGATAGACCTGGACCAAGATAGCCAGGCAAGGGAGATCAAGACAGTTTAAGCCTTGGTAAGGTCTGACCTGGCTTTTCTTGAAAACATAATGAATCAGAAGAGGGATCACCTCAGCCCAGGAATTGTCCTGAGCTGGACAGAATTGCTGATAGGAAAGAGGGAAGAGCAGGCCCAGGGGAGACCTGGCTTCCTTACCCCCATTGAGGAGACAAGTGGGACCACTTGTCAGAGTTTGTTGCCTTAACGGCCCCTGATCCGCGGCCCTTGTTTTTGAGATCCTGGAAGGGGTCCCCACTGGGAAAAGCTATAAATATCTCAGCCCCAAAGCTGAGAGAGGTATGTTATTCTTTGTGCATTCCTTCTTTGCTACGAGAAACCTCTTACGCTTTACTGACTTAAGCATCCGAGAGGTTTCCACCGGAAAACCACCGGTGGTCCTTTCTAACGTGTTTTTGTGTGCAGATCAAAAGGGTGTTCAAGGTTCCAGGCGTTGTTCTTGACGCTGGTCATATTTTGGGTCGAAACACATACCATCACAAATCATACACATATTATAACACATAACATGCACTTATAAAAATCCATTTGCAATCCCATAAAAAAAAAGAATAAGAAACTTATAAATGAGAAACTAACATATAATATCTCATCACAATCCCAAAATATCATATAATCCTAAAATCCCAAAGCATATTAAGCAGCAAATATAACAACCACATACACTTTGCAGAACTAAACATTATGTTTTTTCTAACACCTCAACCTCCTACCATTAATCTAAAGGCATGAACTAAACAACAAACAACAGAAATCAGAATATATTCAATACCTCAACTTGCTACCATTAGTTTAAAGGTATGGAACAGAATTTAAACAACTTATACGATATTGTTTATACTCTTAAATCGCCGGAATATCACTACAACAGACAAACCACATGCCTCACATCTTTCAACACTTGTTTCTTCCTCGTATTCTCCTCCATCATTATGGTTGTTGAACAGTGCTTACTCTCAATGTGTTCAATAAATCCTCGTCTTAAAAAAACATACAAGGAAAATAAATAAATATCAATAAATACAGAGAAAAAAAGTATGAACTCATAATTAAACTTACTTATGTTGTCTTTGCTAAAATCTGCATTCCACCCATCCACGTCCAACTTCCCCTTATATATTTCTAAATGTCTCATGCAATAAATTCTACAATCATCAAATATTGTTTCCTGATCTCCATGGTATTTTGATAATTGATTGCAAAAATCTTTGCACGTTGACATTTTTCTTCAAATTGATGAGTTCTAAATATCAGTCGAATGCTGATGCCTGAGACAATTGAATACAATGAGATAAAATCAGTATAAGAAGATTTTTTTTTTGTGAGATGAATGTGTAATTATTATCGTAGAGTACTTACAATCTTTTTTTGGGGCCATTATCATAATGAATTGCAATACTGGTGCGTTGTGCAAGCGGTCTGTTATCAATTATTTGTATTGCACAATCTTTGAAATTTAAGAACACAATCCAACAATGAGATCTTTCAATACAACAAAAGGACCTATCATTTTAGATACGATTAACATATGATAATGTATATTCACCAAATCTTTATATAAATACACATATAAACACACACATAGACACTCGCACATATATATACTTACTAGATCTGCATCATCAGTGTTGACATTGTCCATTATGCTCAACTCATTATCAAGAATATTATTGAAAGATTTCTTGCTCTCATCCTCGTTATATTTTAAATCCAGTTCCATCTGACCCTTCATATTTAATAGTTGATAAGTATGAACTTTGTCTATAGTATTGATGATATATAAACTTATCGAGTACTTACATGAGGCATTGTTGAGAAAAATAATCTTTTAGGTTCTCCAAGTGATCTCCTCTTATTATCAATATTTAGCTTGAGGCACCAGGCGTCTATGATGGTTTGGAAGACCCACTAACTTTCTGAGAGTGTGTAGAATTCGTGCCTTCTTAAAACCGTTCCACACCCATCGAACAGTACCTCACTGATATTTAAATAAAACATAGAGATAGTAAGAGGAGAGATCCTAAATATGCATATATCATCACAACAAACATAACATATCATCTGTAATCCTATTAAAAAAAGAAGAAGAAGAAGAAATCCTATAAAAACTCATCTGTAAATGATACATCATCATATAGATTGTTAATATATCATCACACAAAACATAAAAAAATATAATCACAAATCACACACACACACACACACACACACACACATATATATATATATATATATAAATATATATTCATCATCAGTCTTAGTAAAAAAAAACATATTCATATATCATCACACAGACCCTAAACATATCACCACAAATACTATGAACATATCATCACACAAACCATGCACATATCATCAGCAAAAAACTTCTTAAAAATTCATTTGTAATCCCACAAACCAAATCACTGGCATGGACATAATGTGTAAACTACAAAGAATTAAACGTAGAAACAAACAAGAAACACACTATTGTAAGTGTAAAACAAAGTGCAATCCAAAATGACATAACCAATCTCCAAACTTCGTGAAAATAAATTTTGAATTTGTTATACTTTTGAGTAATGAATGTGCATTGTAGTACTTGTGAATTTAATGCTATTGGGAACACGTGATGCTTATTAACTGACAGAACAAAGCAACAAACATATTAATTGAAAGCATCCTAATTGTTTTACTACAAAATCAGCTTAAAAAATACACAAACTATTGATGAATATCTAATAAAATGTTTTTGGTGAATTCACGTTTTGACCATGTAGCTAAATGGATCTGGTCCATGATATGACAATCCTGACTGAGAAAATAGCGCCTTTGTTAGTCTGCAAGGATTTCACAAGGAAAATCAGAAAATACACGACTCAAATCGAAAGCCAATTATTCTCAAATAGAACCGTGTTTTACCTTTACGCTACCATTCTCATGCCCGACGAACAGCAAATTGTGATCGACCGAAAGGGGCAAAACGGATGCTACATTTCCATATTTGTCCTCCCCAAGTATAGTTAAAGGACTATGGTCGCTAAGAGACCATAACCGGACAGTCCCGTCTCAGCTTCCGCTAAAAAGAACACCGTCGCAAACTATTCATGTCAGTAAATTAGCACTGCTTCAGATAAATATACACACAAGATAGTATTTTAGCAACTTTTTGAATCACACATTAGCATCACTAATCCATGAAATTAGCAAACAATACCTAAAAATCTTACACCAAAAATAGCCCAGCAAAAATTCATAAATTAGCATTATTGAACAAGAAAATTAGCAGACTTTAGTTCATAATTAGCATCATACAGTTAAGAATTAACATCATACAGTTAAAATTAGCATCATACAGCTCACCTATCCCTGAGAATAGCTCCTCAATTTCCTCATCGATTACCCCAAAATGCAAATTGGCAACCAAGAGCTCCATCCCGTCTCAATCGATGAAACCCTAGCAGGAAACGCGGGCCCGGCCACGAACATAACATGGTCCCACTGACTCTCAGGTCCTCGAGTGGCACTGGAAGAATATGGCACGGCGCCACTGGCAGAGCAGCCAGGGTAGCGGCGGGTTGGGCCCGGTCCAGATGACCATGTCCAGATTCGCCATTTTAGTTGAGAAATAGCTTGTGACCTCTACGGAATGGGGACGTGAAAGAGGGGTTTTGCGAAAACCCGTATGGATTGCAAAATCAAGATCCATACGATTGAGTGCTTCAGAATGCTTGAAATCCCAATGGATTATAGGTTTTATGGGTTTTTTTCTCTCGATCTGGATTTTGGAATGTAAAATTTTACAAGTCTCCGTCTTCTTCGTGTTTTCAAGGGTCGGAGGTGGACGAGATTTCTGGCTTTACAGATTTGGGGAAAATGAGAGTGTCGAAAGTACCCTTCCAAGTCCTTGACTTTAATGAATTGGCTTCCAAATATTAATCAGTTACCATTTATAATAAAATCAATAAGCATTGTCAGATCAAAATTTCTGGATGGCTAAGATGGGTTCTCAGTTCCCACACAGGGGATGGTTCCCACAAGATCTCACCCCTATATATATATATATATATATATATATATATATATATATATATATATATATATATATGGGCCTTAGATCTATGGATTAGGTTCAAATGAGAACCATGTCCCTATATGTGAACCTAGGGTCAATTATGGGCCTTAGATCTAATTAAATGGATGGATCAGATTTTTTGTGTATTTCCTTATTTAATTAAAAGCATTAGGATTGTATAATAAAAATACTTCTGGTGTATATAACTGAAAATATTAATAAAGCACTGTGATTGTATAATAAAAGTACTGCTGGTATATAATAAAAGCACTAGTTCACAGGTTCGCATATAATGACATGGTTCTCATTTAACCTAACCCTATATATATATATAGTGTGTGTGTGTGTGTGTGTGTGTGTGTGTGTGCGCGCGCGCGCGCGCGTGTGTGTGTATGTGTGATGATATGTGCATCATCTGTGTGATGATATATACATGATCTATATGATAATATATCAATTATGAATATATTATTCTTTTATTTTCTAGGATTAAAAATAAATTCTTATGAAGTTTTGATGATATGTTCATGGTGTATGTGATGATATGTGCATGGTGTATATGATGATATATGAATATGTTATTATTTTTCTTTTTTACTAAGAATGATGATGAATGAATATCTGTAATTTGTGATGATATGTGCATGATTTGTGTGATGATGTATGCATGATCTATGTGATGATATATCAATTATGAATTTATTCTTCTTTTTTCTGGGATTATAAATGAATTTTTAAGAAGTTTTTGATGATGATATTGCATGGTTTGTGTGATGATATGTTCATAGTCTTTGTGATGATATGTTCAGGGTCTGTGTGATGATATATGAATATGTTATTCTTTATTTTTTTATTAGGACTGGTGATGAATATATATTTGTAATTTGTGATGTTATGTGCATGATTTGTGTGATGACATATGAATAATTTATGTGATGATATATAAATTATTAATCTATATTCTTTTTTTTTTTTTTTTGTGGATTACAAATGAATTTTTAAGAAGTTTTTTGCTGATGATATGTGCATGGTTTGTGTGATGATATGTTCATAGTATTTGTGGTGATATGTTTAGGGTCTGTGTGATGATATATGAATATGTTTTTTTTTACTAAGACTGATGATGAATATATATTTATATATATATATATATATATGTGTGTGTGTGTGTGTGTGTGTGTGTGTGATTTGT
>BMAC01000074.1:589337-613385 GCA_014905375.1 Phtheirospermum japonicum
CATGATTTTGCCTGACCTGATTGTCAGTTTAAGCCAGGATTGGCTAAGGGCTAAGGGCGGCTGCCCATGACTTTGCCTAACCTGATTATCAGTTTAAGCCAGGATTGGCTAAGGGCGGTTGCACATGATTTTGCTTGATCTGATTGTCAGTTTAAGCCAGGATTGGCTAAGGGCGGATGCCTCAATTTCCTGACCTGATTGCCAAAAGCACCAGGATTGACTTAAAGCGACTGCCCATTAAATATTCTTGTTTGATTAAACAGGTACGCCGAGACTGGCCAAGTATGCAGACTCGCATTTAAGGCCTGACCTAATTTTCAGCCCAAAGCTCGTGAAATGCCTGTTTTGGTTGGTCAGCCGCAAGCAAGACCTGATTAAAGGCGGGTGCCTTAGAGGAATGCAAGAAACAAAAGAGAGATGAATAAAAGATGTTCATCCATGAGGAGCCCTCCGATCTGAATCCAGAGCTCGGCGAACACGCCAAAGATCGCGCCCCATCTCAAAACACTGGCGGTATCTATCATCCCAGTCTGAAAGAGCAGGAGCCTCGTCGGCGGCGACGGTCAAGCGGTTCACCGACTTCATCAAGTCAGTCTTCTCTTCTCGCAATTGACGAATCAGTGGACGCATCTCGGCCCACTCTCGCTTGTAGTGGCGTCTCTTCTGCCTCCTCCTCTCGAAGAGGCGATACAGATAAACTGATTTTCTCCCGGAGCACAGTCAGTTCATCGGAAAGCTTGAAATTTTTGACGAACAGAGAGATGTTCTTTCACAGAGTCAAGCTCTTCGAGTAAGGAAGAAGAAGCCATTGCAGAAATTGAAGAAAAAATAATCATACACACGCATATTTAAAGGAAAGAAGGTACGTGCCAGGAAATAAAAAATACTAGGGTTTTCGAAAAATAAGGAGACCCTAGAATACCAAAAGTCGCTACAAGACAAGAAAATTCATTACTATTGATCAAAAATTGTTTAGTACACCAGTTAATGAGAAAGCAAGGCTGATCACCTACACAGGCAAAATAACAGATCTGTCAGGAGAAGTGCAGTCTAAGCAAAACTAAGCCTAAACCCTCGCATCTAGCTCCTGCGCGAGCTGCTCTACAGACTCCTTTGCCAGGGCACCCGGAGAGGCTCTTCCCTCCAGCTCCCCCAAATCAGCAAAGGTGGGGGAGGGAGTAGATGTGGTTAGGGCAAGAGTCAGATCTGGATTTGGCTGAGCTGCCTCTGGGGAAACCAGGGGAGCAGTGAAGGCGGCAAAAACGTGCGCAGCAAACTCGGGCGTACCGAGCCTATGCAGGCAATCTTGCTAAGGAGAGTAGCAGAAAGAGGTAGGCTCAGGAGGCTGCTTCAAAATTTCCGCGCGATCGAGGAGGACTGTGGGCTTTTCCTAGGCCCACTTTTCCTGAGCATCCAGAGCGAGATGGAAGTATACCTCTGCCTCTGGAGCAAGCAGGTGATACATTTGCTCCGAACCCAGGAAGGTCCACTGGACATACTCCCGATTGATCTGGATCAGCCTCAGCCCCTCCTCGGAGTTAAGGAACTCCATTTTTCTCGACAAAGATCGCGCAACTTCTTCTCTTTCTCTTGCCAGGACTTGTGCTCCTTCGATAGGTGGGACCACATTTACTTCTGAGGATCCTGGAAAGTTGCAACTCTACCCCAACCATTTCGGGGGGAGGAGTTGATGAGGCATAAATAGGTCAGACCCGGATTGGGTAAGACCTGGATCTAGATGACCAAAGAGCTGTGCAGTAAGACCTGGATCCCAATCCAGGGGTTGTCCCGAGGTTAGTAAGAGTTGAGCAGTAAGACCTGGATCCCAACCCAGGGGTTGTCCTGAGGTTAGTAAGAGTTGAGCAGTAAGACCTGGATCCCAACCCAAGGGTTGTCCTGAGGTTAGTAAGAGCTAAGCAATAAGACCTGGATCCCAACCCAGGGGTTGTCCTGAGGTTAGTAAGAGCTGAGCAGCGTCATCCCAGCTTAAGAGTTGCCTTGAGCTAATAGAAGACCTCCTGTGAGATAAACCTTGGCAATATAAAGTCAGGCTTGCCAGTAGAAAGGAGAGCAGGACCAGGGGAGACCTGACCTCTTGACCCCCCGCGCAGGTAGGCTTGCCAGTAAGAAGGAGAGTAGGACTAAGAGAGATCACTACAGCCCGGAGATCATACTGAACTGACGAAAGTGCTCTACCAGAAAAGCTTCGGGGCTAAAGTCAAGTCTGATTGATATCGAGGTAATACGGAATAAGAAAGACCTGAAATAAGGAAGACCTTATTAGAGTCAAGTCTGATATTTATATTGAGGTGGTGAAGAGGAAAAGATAAGGAAGACCTGGAATGGGGAAGACCTATTTTCCGGATTCCCAGTAAAGAGACAAGGGGACCACTTGTCAGAATTGGTTGCGTAACGGCCCGTGATTCGCGGCATGTGCTCCTGAGATCCCGGCTGGGGTCCCCAGTAGTAGAAACTATAAATTTCTCAGCCCCAAGGTTGAGAGAGGTATGTCATTCTTTGAGCATTCCTTCTTATTTTCTGGAAAACACCTCAAATGCTTACTGACTTAAGCATTGGAGAGGTTTTCACCGGAAAACCACCGGTGGTCATTTGTAACTTGTGTTTGTGGTGCAGATCAGGCGGGTGTTCCAGGTTCCAGGCGTTCTTAACGTGGGCCACTTTTTGGGCTGAAACATGTATGAAGCAATATACAATTTAATAATGAGCTGAACAATTATGCAAAGCTAAAAGCATATAAATAATGCATGGTTTCATAACATTATATGCTAAAATAAAAAACATTACTGGCCAATATTTTACATATAATTGTGGTGTTTCTCGTGTTTTTAATTAGGATTTTATATTGTTATTATTAGTTTTTGAGTCGATTAGTTAGTTTTCTTGGTTGTTTTTCTTGTTTTACTATTTTTCGTGTTTCTTTTTAATTTTATACTTAATATGGTTTAATGGGTTTGATTAATTAGAGGTTTGGTAAAATTCTTGGGTTTTTATTTTCAAAATTCCTATTTTATAGGCCAAGGCATTGAAGACCAAAATTCAAGCCAAGACGGGCCTGATTTGGTGCCAAGAGCAAGTTCAAAAATAGCCAAACATTCTGGAATAGTAGCCAAGACTCACCATGGCAAGCCAAAATTGACGCCAATCCTTGGCGCTCGCCAACTTTGACGCCGAAATCTTTGCCAGGTGCGCCTAGGCAGCCCGCGCGCGCAGCCCTGCGCGTAGCGCACGCCTCCCGCGCGCATGCCAGGCAGCTCCTACCCGCATCCGCTCGCGTCCAGTGCCACATCTCACGCCAACCGGTGCCCGACGCTTGCCAAGGAACTTGCCACGCTCACGCCAATCGGCACCCGGCGCTTGCCAAGGCGCTCGCCACGCCTCACGCCATCTGCATGCCAGCACACGCCAAGCGCCCATCCGCCCAAGCCCAACGCCCATCCCCACACGCCTAATGCCCGCACCCATGCACGCCCGGGCTCAGCCATGACCGAGCCACCTCGAGCCACCCTAAGCCAAATCTAGCCAAAAGTCTAGCCAAGTGGCTAGGAAGATTAACAAGGGTCAATTTTGGTCAAACCCGGAAATTTCAAGTCTTAAAGCCCAATTTGACCCATTTAACCCCAATTAAACCTATTATAAATAGAACCCAACTCTCATTTTGTAAATTATCACTCATTCTCCCAACTCTTGCATAAGTTTGGATTTATTTTCTCTCTTTAGTTCTTAGATTTTAACTTCAAGCATTTCCTTGGGTTTGTAAACTCAAGAAGAATTCAAGTACTCCCTTAGATTTTATTTTGATTGTAATTTCATTCAAGATTTGGATTCTCTTTTTAATTCAAGTAAGTTTTCCTTTAACTTCATCCTTGTTCTTCAATTTATGCATTTTGCCTTAACTCATAGATTAATTGTTAGATCTTGTGAATTAGTTATGGAATCTAGGCGAGGTGACACATCTAGATCATAGATCGAGTCCTTGATCATTTTTATTTTAAGTATTTTATATGCTTTATTTTGAATTTAACTTCATGCATAGTTTTATGTTGAATCTTAGATATACTCTTCGTTTCTTGTTATTTTCCGAAAAGATTTAAACTTTCATGTCAACTTTTCTTGCTCTTTCTATTGGTGCTTTTGATTTTTGTTAATTTACATTATTTCAAATTTCATGATCATGCATGCATGGTTGTACCTTAGGTTGTCTTAGTTGTACATTGCCATTTACTTTCTTTTACTTGCTTATTTTCAATATTGCTTGCAATTTCCATAAGGCACACGCTCGAGGCATCCTACCAACTTGCATTTATTTTCATTTGCTTTAATTTCGTTTATTTTCATTCATCCTCTATTCTATCAAGCTAAAAACACATTGATCTTACGATCGAATTGAGTTACAATAACTATTTTCATGACTTCACTCGCGATTTGTTAAATCTTTGTTCGTCGTCAAGCATTAGGTGTTCCTCATCATCGCTTCAGCACCAAAAGTCAAAATCTTGACGACTGGAGATGGCCGCCGGCAGGCGTTTCGGTAGAGGTTTCAAGTGGTGTTGGTGAAAGGTTTGGTGGGTTTTGGAGAAGATGGCCTTTTGGCCACATTTCTTGAAATTCTGGGGTTGATTAGTAAATATCTTTTTTATTGAGTCTGATTGTAGTTATTGAATTATTTGAGGTGTGTTGTAATTAATTAATTGTAATAATTATATATTATGTGAATGACCTTCCTACCCCTAAACCTTAATCTTGTACCTATAAAAGGGACTCTAGTCCTCATAATAAAGCACACCTTTCGATCAATCTCTTCTCTCCTTTCTCTCACTCACTTCTCTTTTTTCTCTAGTTTCACAACACGTTATAAGCACGAACCTCTAACTATTGAGATTGATCGAAAATAATATCTTTCAAAACCAAACCTTCATAAACCAAAATAACATAAAATTTTCTGCGCGATAATTCTCTGTGTAGAAAATTTGTAGAACCGTTTCATGAAGTTTTAACCATTGGATCGCTTTCAAATTTTGTAATGTATTCAAGACTTATCGAATTGAGATCTGAAAGGTGGAGATCTTATTTTGATCTTTATGGAGTTCAATAATGGGTTTTGAACAAAACAGTTATTGTTCATGGAATCGTCGGTGCAAATACTTTTCGAAAAATGATTTCACATAATCTAACCGTTGGATCAAGTTGATATTTTTATATATTTTTTAAGACATATAAAGGTTGATTTTGGATGGTGGGCATTGGTTTAATATAACTCTATCATTATCAAAAGATCACAAATTTAAAGTTGTTTCCTGAAAAAACACTATGAGAAATCGATTTCTTCCACCGTAAATATATTCTTTTAGTTTAAGGAGAAATACAACCATATTTTAATATATTCTATTTGAGTATTATGTATTCTTGAAGAATACTATGAGATCTACAATTGCTCTTGAAGAAGTAATTTTTTTTATTTGATTATGATTTTACTATTTATTTTCCTATCATGTGTTTTAATTATATCATTTCAAGTTGTTTCTCCTGAAGTAGAACAAATAAGTATATTATTTCAAAAGAATATACTTACGTATTCTTATTTCATGTGATAATTTAATATTCCTGAAGAATATATATGTTTATAAAAGAACCATTCATACTTGTACTCAAATTATATCATAATGCAATATTCCTAAAGAATATAGATTTTTTTTAAATCTAAATTAAATCATTGTGATCTTGAAGTATCGCATGTTATGATATATGATACTTATTCCTAATTTTTTTTTAATATTATATCTTGTTAACATTATAGTTCCAGATTAATATTTTTCTTCTTGAGATTATCTTTATTTTTTCTTTCGGGCAATTGATGACGGAGAGCTTGTCCACAATTTTATCAAAAAGTTTTGAGAATCTAGCCACTGGCATATATTTTTAATGAGTACACTATCCAATTAAGGTACATATTTTCTCTTTTGATATAGATGTTAATCCAGATTTATGTGTTTCAATTGTGAATTTGTTTTTGTTCTTAGAGAGTTCTTAATGAATTATATATATTTTTTTTATAAAAAAGGCTGATACAAGATAATTCTCTTGATACTTTATCATGTATTTACATTCATGACATTAGAAGCTTTATCTTGTTGAACTGATAATCACAGGCTAGCATGAAGCATAATCTATGTATTTTATGTATTTATATTTGGAGACTTGGAAATTTTACCCCTATCTTTCTTGGAATACATTGCATAGTTGTTAATGTGCATTATGAGGTAATTAGAATGCTTTTCGTGATGTGATTTTGGTTAAGAGGAGATGCATCCCAAATATTACAGTTAATATGATTCTAATGGGATCTACTTATTAAAATGAATATAAAATATTCATTTGGTTCAATTATTGTTATTGTCAATTAGTTAAATGACACAATTTATATGCAAGTATGATAGATATGAAATAACAAGTTGTGTTTTCCTTTTCTTGATAAAACATGTAATCATGTATATTTGCGCACTGTATGAAATTTACTTTCAACTCATATTTATCATAGTATTTTTGTGAAATACAATTTCACAATTCTTAATAGTCTTGAAGATTATTAAAATATAAATCATGATTTCTGAAGAAATGTGATGATATATTGTAATTTTTTAGTTGAGTATGATATGTTCATGAAGAATATTATAAGATATATATCCATATCTTTCTGATGAAAAATAATATATAGTATTCCATAAGAATACTAACAATGCTCTTGAAGAAACATTTTTATTATATGTTTTATTTAATTATTAAAAGCATTATTTACATGTCGTTATTATATTAGTTACATTATGACTAAGTTGTTGTTCTTGAAGTAGCACAACTAATAATAATATTTCTTATGAACATTATATGCCCCTGGAAATCCTTTATATATTTATTTGCCAACTTTATATTCCTATTGATATATTGCTCCTGAAGTAGTGGAATATTTATATATGTCAAATACTCAATTGAATACTTCTTGCTTTTGAAAAATGACACTTTGTCGTATGCAATATTAAAAACCAAGTATACTCACGAAGGAGTAACATATCAAATCATTCATTACTACTTGATAATGCCCTAAAGAGCATATTTCTTATACAATTGATATGATTTAGAATATTGTTTTAATCAGTTAAGTTGAGTGGTTAGAAAGTAAAGATAAACCTCAATATATATATATATATATATATATATATATATATATATATATATATATATATATATATATATATATTTGAGAGTTCCAGGGGTTGAACCTTTATCAATACCATTATAAAGGGTTAGTGATACAACTTGAGTTTCAAGCTCGTGGTGATACAATTTGTAATATAAATCAACCAAGAGTTTGATTTTCACTTGAAATATCCATAAGAATTTGAGACAATTTATTATCGAATTAATTTGTACTAAATCATATATTCTTATATTGACCAGAAAGTTCAATAAAAGTTCTAAAGGAGTTAGAAATTACTTTTTCATTTTGAACCTGAAGTTCAGTATTATCATGATTTGGCATGACTGGTATGACCATCTCAGTTTATTTATTTGTGAAGAGTATGAAGATTCTTCTATTTATTTTTAATGCTAAATGTTCTCAACAACATTAGCCATTAGATTATCACTAGTTTAATTGGAATTAGGCTCCAATAATATTCATATTTTATTACGGGGTGAGATCTTTTGGGCCCATTCACCCTCCATGTTGACTTCTAGATATTTGGATCCACTAGAAGATTGCATGTGTTATTATCTCATAACCAGAAGTTTATGAGAATATTTACTCTATTAGCTATGAGAGAAAAGTACTGTATTCATCTAATAAATACACTTATCACTTGCTAATAAATTTATTTACAAAAGTCATTGATGATTTATATTTGTTGACTATGGTTGACAAAAGTAATTGATATGCCTCATGATATTTGTTATATCATTTGATGAGAACAATTTTTTTAGTTATATAAAATGAATATTTCACTAACTACATTAGATATGCCAAACATGAAAATACATGTGAAACCCCTGTCTATGGCTTACAGTCAGAAGCCTCCATCAAAAGCTAAACAAGTGCAATATTTGTAATCGCCCCACCACATGTCAAGATGGATAGCGAATGCTAAGAACATATCAAATAATGATACATTTTACTCAAAATTTGTTAGTCATTGTACAATAAATAATATTCTCAGCATTAGGGGGAGGATATGCATATGTCATAGTAATAAAAAATATGAAATGCATATGTCATGGTAACCAAAAATATGGAATTTATAAATATAATCCTCGTAAAATTTAAAGCAAACCTGAAGTTTGTAACAAATATTTGCATTTTAGATTGATAACTATAAGGTTATCAATGGTTCTCAAGTTTAAAGGCTCAAACTTCAAAGTTATATAAAATACTATAAGAGGATTAAAATGGCATGATTGAATCATGGTAACGATTGATTCAAATATTTTTCCTTTATATGGACCAATTATTTGTGATGGTCTTCTTATTAAACATTATACTCCAGTAGAGTAAACAGACATAACAAATTATAAACCCTTGAAGAGGTCCAGGTACCTGATGATAATTTTAGAACAAAGAGATCTCAATAAGTTATGTCTATATAATTGGATCAAATAGAATCAATAAGAGAATTAGTCGAGTGTATTTATATCATGAGCTCAATGATAGCGAGGATGGTGTTTTTGAATTAATTAAAAGTTATTGACATAATTGTTTGGCCAAGATTGAATATGCAATCTTATAGATTGCTATATGTTTGACTAGAAGTTCATTCATATGAAATATTTTGTCAATAATATATAAATAAAGATTTATGCTTCAAGAGCATTCTTTTACGTGGTGGATGATATTGAAACTTGAAGTTTCATTTAACCGAAAATATAGAACAGTATCATGAATAAAATGAAATCCCGGAAGGATCTTGATATGCTTGAAGCATATTTGTAACACTGTCATTAATATGATATGTGTTTTGCATGTAATTGTGGTGTTTTTCTCGTGTTTTTAATTAGGGTTTAATGTTGTATATAGTAGTTTTGAGTTGAGTTTTATTAGGTTATTAGTTTGTTTTCTCGTTTTATTGTTTTTGAGCCGAATGTGTACGATGTTGGTGAAGTTTGTGGGATTCTTGAATTTTTATGTTTAAAATTCTTATTTCGTAGGTGGCTTAATGAATTAGATTCGCGTCAAGATGTGTCAGCATGTGCCTAAGTTCGAGCCAAGGCATTGAGCCCCAAAATTTGGGCCCAAAATGAGACAACCGAGCCGAAAGCAGCCCGAATCGACAGCCAAATCGACTGAAGCAACCAAGTCGACTGCTCGACAGAGGCTAGGACGTTGGAGCTGCAGGGCAGTCGATTGACTGCCTTTCAGTCGATCGACTGACATTCTAGTCGATCGACTGAAACAACCCAAATTGACTGCTCGACAGAGGCTGGAACGTTGGAGAGGCAGTCGATCGAGTGAAAAGTAACCCAATCGACTGCCTCGCTGGAAATTTGAGGATTTTTGACGTTTTTGCCCCTGTGAACCTCTATATAAATCCTACATCTTTACCCTAAGAAAACATCGCTCTCACCCCAACTCTTGCTTTGGTTAGGGATTTATTTTCTCTTTAGATCTTAGATTTAATTTCAAACTTTTCCTTGGATTTGTAAGTTCAAGAAGAATTCAAGTCATCACTTGGATTTTATTTGCTTTGTAATTTCATTCAAGTTTTTGGATTCTCTTTCTTTATTCAAGTAAATTTTTCATTATTTTCTTCCTTGTTCTTCAATTTCAAGTTAGTTCTTCAATTTATGTATTTTGCCTTAGCTCTTAGATTTATTGTTAGATTTGTTATTTGGTTTATGAAATCTAGGTGAGTGACACACCTGGATTATAGATCGGGTCCTTGATCGTTTTTATTTTATGTATTTCAAATGCTTTATTTTGGTTTTTATTTTCATGCATGGTTTTATGTTGAATCCTAGATCTACTCTTCATTTCTAGTTATTTTTCGAAAGGTTTTTTAACTTTCACGTCAAGTTATTTTGCTCTTTCCATTGGTGCTTTCGATTTTCGTAGATTTGCATTATTTAAGTTTTTGTGATCATGCATGCATAGTTGTACCTTAGATTTCTTTGGTTGTACCTTGTTGTTTCTTTGCTTTTTATTGTTTATTTTGATTATCTCTTACAATCTCAACATGGCATACGCACGAGGCATGCAAAATACTTGCTTTGCTTTTCATTGTTCACCATAGTCTTTCGTTTATTTCCGTTTATTTTAGTTCTTCCTTTAATTTCATCAAGCTAAGAACCCATTGACTCCTACAAATAATCGAATTCCGATAATACCAAGCCACACGAACCTTATATATACTATACAACCACAGTATCATGAATAAAATGAAATCCTCGAAGGATTTTGATATGCTTGAAGCATATTTGTAACATTGTCATTAATATGATATGATATGCATTGCACTCTTTTTCCATTAACTGAGATTTTGTCGATTTTTCCCAGTAAGATATGTAATGAGGCAACATTATGAGCATATTCAAAGAATAATGTACTCTTTTTCCTTCACTCGGATTTTCCCATCGGGTTTTTCCTTGGAAGGTTTTGACGAGGCACATTTTTTGCATAATATTATATTTCAAAGTTTGAAGACAGATAAATGATAAACTCGAGAACTACTACCAATTGAAGTCATGGGGAGCAACTGTACTCTTTTTCCTTCGATTAGTTTTGTGTCCCAGAGGGTTTTCTGGCAAGGTTTTAATGAGACAGCAACACTATAAGTGTGAAATAAATATTTCGTATATGACACAACTCATATGTTCCTACATAAAAGGTGACAAGACAGGATATATAATTCTCAAACTTCTACACACAAGATCTCCAAAAGAATGACGATATCGATATCTAGCAAATTCGCTCATATGATAATTTGGCGGTGTTATTCACTAAAGCATTGCCAACATCATCGTTTAGAAGATTGGTACACAAGATTGGCATGGATCGACTCAAAGATCTTGATTTTCAGGGGGAGTAGGGCTTTACTCTTTTTCCTTAGACCGATTTTGGCCCATTGGGTTTTTTCTGGCAAGGTTTTAACGAGGCAACTTTTTTAAGGTCATTCAAGGGGGAGTGTTGTAATAAATTAATTGTAATAATTATATATTATGTGAATGACCTTCCTACCCCTAAACTCTAATCTTGTACCTATATAAGAGACTCTAGTTCTCATAATAAAGTACACATTTTTATCAATCTCTTCTCTCCTTTCCCTCACTCTTTTCTCTCTTTTCTCTAGTTTCACAACAAGGTGATTTTATTTAAAAAAAAACTGGATTTTCTGGGACCTTAATGCAGTCTGTATGAATTTATTAGGGGACTATTTTTTTTTTTCAATTATGGTCATTATGATGTTTACGTCTCCAATTGGGCGTATTTGCTGGTTCCAATTCATATGGTTTTTTTTTTGAGATTTTATGAATTGATTCGTGTTTTTTTTTTCCTTTTCAGTATTAGCCTTTTATGATCAACATTAGATTTTAAGCTTGATTTTGTTTTCTAGTATTTCTTCCAAATAAGGTTGAAATTAAACTCTAATTTGGTTTCTAGATTTTATTAAAAGTTAATTGAGAATGGATTTTATTGGAGATTAATTAAATTAGGTTAATTATAATTATCTTTTTTTGAATAATATCAATTAAATCAATTAAAGTAATATGTTGCCAAATTAACCTCTATTGTAGAGAGTGGTGTTGTTGAAGATTACATAGAGGGTAATGTAGGCTTAATCATGTGGATAGTTATCGCTCTTCAGTTTTACACAATTTGGCCGATAACACTTCATTGTTAACTTACACGAGCTCTCAGTTTAAATTTATTGTGGGTAAATCTGAGCTATTTATATTTAGATTCTTGTCTAGTTTTGTCTCACATTTACAAATTGATTTTTTGGCGTATAGACTAGATATTAAACTTGGTCTATATATTGTAAATTTAATTCGCATTTAAGTTAGACTCGAGCATAATTTGGTGACTTGAGGCTCAAATTTAAATAAAGTTGCATTTAAAATGTAATTTGTTTAAGGGGATTTAAATTCAACTAAAGTATATTTAGACTCATGTTTGCATATTTCAGGCTCAAATTAAATTAGTGTTGCACTCAATTTCATCTAATCCAAATTAAGGTAAGAATTTGGTCTAAAAGTTCTTTTATAACGTGTGAAATGTGGGTTTTTGTTCAACTCAAATTCATATAAGAAATTTAGGATTATGAAACTTGGGAATATGGTTTGGGTTAGAAATTATGGAATTAATTCAACCCAGAAAGATTAGATTAAAATTGAATTTATTAAAGTTTTAATCTATCAAGAAACAATTTATATACTATTAGAAACTTATGAATTTTCTCCCTACTATGGTTTAGTTTCAAATCCAATTAATGTTTAAATTGAGCTTATTTTTGTAGCAGAATTTTCTACTTAATGTAATGAATTTTCGACATTATTTATTTTTGGATCTTAAATTCAAATTCATTTAATTTTTGGATTTGATCTTGTTTGAGATTAAATTCAAACATATTTCAGGTATTCGAGCTTTAAATCAAAATAAAACCGAATTTAATACATATGTATTTCATAGGGAACAACGTTTAATATTGTTCAATTGAGTAATAATATTTATTTTTACTCGATTGGTCTAGTAATTTTTAGTTTAGTTAACCAAATCCTCATGTTGCCAAAGTGACCTCTGTGTGTGGAGAATGACTTTATTGAAATTACATAGATATTGTGTTAAATTCTTTATGTGTTTTGAGCTCGACCTAAAGGAAGACACAATTTGACCAAATAATAACGCACATGTGATGATAAGTATGTGATAATATCTTTGGGTTTTATGTGAACATTAGTCAGTTCAAAGATAGACTTTTGTTTGACAGAACTTATTGTCAGTATTCGGTCATTACAACAAGATTACCACTGCAATTCATTTTTTGTCCAAAGGACGAGATTAATATTATGCTAGGTGTTGTCATGCTCCTCCATTTGGTTCACTTACCCATAATTCATTTATGTTATGACATAAATATTACTTGTAAGTTTTTGGTATTGTTCTATAAATTGATTTCCCTTTTATTTTAAGTTATTTGCCATTATTGAACTTATGTGCCCATGCCATCAGTTTTTGGATAATATTTAGAGCATTATGTATGAGATCAATAATGAAAATGGCTTCTTATAGATATTTGTTGAAATAATTAATTTCTTGATTATTATTTCACTAAGGAAATATGAAACATTTAAGAGTATATTAGGACATGTATGTTCTCTTGATGGTAATTTTCTTGCACAATACATTCCTTTTAAAGTTAGTTTTCTAAACATGAAGAACAATTGACTCTACAAGTTCATGTCTTATTATGCAAGAAAATAGATGTTTGAACGAGAAAATACATAAAGTACTAAATTTGCATTTATCCCTAATAATAAAGAAATTAAGTTGATTTAGAGCACCACATTTGGAATGCAAAATCAATAGGGGAAGGAATTTACTTGTTAATTTTGCATGAACGTGGAACCTGAAAAAGAATGTCCTAAGTACGGTTCTCACTTTAGTTGATATTTTATTTAGTTTAATTTTATACATTCAAATATTTGGTGGGTAATTTTTCATAAAGTATTACGATGTAAATGTTACTAATTATGGAGCCAATGGTCAAGTCATGTTGAAAGATACATCTATATAAACTACAAAAAAATGTTGTTTGCTGACGGGCGAATCCGTCAGCAAACCTGTCAGCATCAATTTGGTGACGGGTAACGTCCATCAACATTTCGGCGTCAGTAAATCTTTTCCTGATGGGATTAATGTACCTGTCAGTAAATATTGACGGCATGCTTAGGGCAAGGCCTGTCAGCAACACACCTGCCTATAATTCGTTACCCGATAACATTTGCTGATGGGGGTGCCCCTGTCAGCATATGCTGACGGGTCGTACCCGTCAGCAAATTTAAATAATGCTGACGGGTCTTAGCCATCAGCATTTGCTGACAGACCCTACCCGTCATTGATTTTCAAAATCATTTTCAAATATATTCTTAAATTTCATTTTCATTTTATATTTTTTTTTGTTATTTTTACCTGTATTTATGTCACAAATCAATAATCAAATACGAAAACTAATTTACATTTCCAAAAAATATAAAATTAATTTTTTTAATTAATTAACAATTATATCGTATAATATATAAAGTCTAAATAAAATATCAAACATAAATATTCTTTGTTCTAAAAATAACTACATTACAGAATCATCTAGAGAACCACCTGGAGAATCAAATGACGGCCGCCGATGTTGCGCTCTCATCGCTGCGGCGACTTCCTGCATCACCCGCTCATGGAGAGTTGCTTCCATATCGAGCTGCTAACGTGCATGCTTCTCACGCATCGCCTGGAGATGCTCCGTATGTGCCCGCCGCTCGCCTCGAGCTGACTCTCGAAAGGCTCTTCAAAACCTCTATTTGCGTCTGGAGCTCCAGGACATGGCTATCTGGAGCAGAGGAGGTACCGCCTCCGAAAGTCGTCGAAGCCAGAAGACCTCCTAAACAACCCGTGCCAAACCGATGACCCTTCCTCACCCTGACGGTCTCTAGATAGACCGCGTTCACGTCAACGTCGACAAGATCATATGATGAAACACGAGTCACCTCTAGACGTCTCTGATACTCCTCCTAAAATATTTTGATTGATGTATAATTCACCATTACAAGAATTAAATACGCATTCCCAAATGGGTCTATGGTAAGCGTTTCAATGTGTAAAGAAATAATATAATTGATCCTAAAATAAATCTTAAAATCCGTTACAGCCTCATGTCTAATGAAGCGGTCTGGCAAAATCAAGGTAGGGTGCTTATCTGATCATTTATGGGCATGTGTATTCAAATAATGATGTGATGTTTTAACACTCATGAGCTCTATTCACGTCTTTTCAAACATACTCAATTTTTTGTTATGATTTGGTAGAGTACGCTATACGTATAAAACGAAAGAGTCGAATATTAATTTGTTACTAATATTTAGCATATAGTGACTCTAATTAATATATATTGACTTTTGAGTACGCCATGCCAAATGGGCCGACTGAATAAAGAAAAGGGCATATCTGTAAATTCAACTTCACGTGTAACTTGCACAAAGCAGATCATATATATTAATCACAAATAATATAACATAAAATATAAATTAAACAAAATATTCACTTGCTAATCACCACGACATTTGAAAACCCCAAACATGCACTTTTTAAAACCACCATCACATTTTGAAAAAAGTTTAAAATTCGTTATTGGAGGGACGAAACCTCCCGGCCGACGGCGTACACCACGTCATCACCGGCGTCAACCCCAACCAATCACAACAAGTATATCATAACATAAATAATAATTAAACACAACTTGCCGATCACCACGACATATCAAAACCAACACCACAAATATTCTAAAACTTTTCAATATGAAATATTTACAATTGAACCCTAAATTTTGCCTTAATTAATAATTAAACCCTAACTAACCCTAGTTTTCAATATCAAACCCAAATATCTAAATAATTACAATTCAACCCTAATTTCTCAATATTCCAAGTTAAACCTTAAACTAACCCTAATTTTTGAAAACGAACTCAAATAT
Organism: Phtheirospermum japonicum; assembly: GCA_014905375.1. Taxonomy (NCBI): domain Eukaryota; kingdom Viridiplantae; phylum Streptophyta; class Magnoliopsida; order Lamiales; family Orobanchaceae; genus Phtheirospermum; species Phtheirospermum japonicum. Next base: position 605,075 of record BMAC01000074.1, read on the forward strand.
CTTAATAATTATAATTCAACCCTAGTTTCGTGAATTTATCTCCAATTAAACCCATTAATAATCAATATATTTGGAATCAACCCCAAATATATAAATATTTATAATTCAACCCTAAATTATAAATTAATTTAAATTAATCCCAAACTATTTCTAATTATACAAAACACCTAATTAATGATAATTATACAATAATACCTCAGTTAAACCTTAATTATACAAAAACTCCTACTTTAAACTCTGATTATACAAAAATACCTAATTTAAAACTTAATTATACAAAAGTCCCAAAATTAAACCATAATCATAAAATAATCCCTAAATTATACCATAATTATACAATAATACGTAAATTAAACCTTAATTATACAAACCCCTAAATTAATGATAATTATACAATAATACCTAAATCAAACTCTAATTATAGGTCCCATAAATTAAACTCTAATTATACAATAATACCTAAACCAAACTCTAATTATAAAATAACCCCTAAATTATACCATAATTATACAATAATATCTAAATTAAATATTAATTATACAAAAATGCCTAAATTAATGATTATTATACAATAAGACCAGCAAGATGGGGATCTTATTTAAAAAAAACACTGCTGTTGAACATTAAGAATTGTGTGTCTAATTAGTGCATTAGGAATATTTTTTTTCCCCTCCAGAATCTAAACTAGTGCATTAGGATTTGTGTGTTTAATTAAATATGAACAATTATGATCCTATATTTGCTTATTTTTAACCTAATTAATTGTTCACTTTTTGTATGTGCCTCACCCTACGCCTATCACCTTTTAAAACTATACTTATTGTGCATTTTGCCATTATTGACCTGAAGGTACTCAATATGGAATATCTTTATTCGAACGATGACATTGATGATGTATGTAGACGTTGGGCTGAGTATTTTCTAGAGGTCATTACTTGATCACCGTATAGGATGCATTATATTTTTGTGTAAGAAACTACTATATATGATTAGAATGTTAGCAAAATAGATAATAAATATTTTGGTGTACTTTTAATTTTGATGGTCATCTGCGATTGTTTTGTAGAACATTTGGTGATTGTGTATTTGGTGACTTGTTTGCTTCACTTTTGCTATAATGATTTTTGGAGCATATTATAAATACAGGTCTTGAAAGTTTTATTTCTAGAACAAATCATGTGTAAACCCGTTCTATAAAAAAGACTTTCGAGAACGTACTTTTTATAAAACCGTTCTTGAAATTCTAAAATGTATTATATATGAAACCATTCTAGAAAACAGACTTCCCAGAACGTACCCTTTATAAAACCGTTCTTGAAATTCTAAAATGCATTCTATATGAAACCATTTTAGAAAACAGACTTCCCAGAACGTACCCTTAATAAAATCATTCTAGACAAAACTATTTCTAGAACGTCTCTTTTGTAAACCCATTCTAGAAAACACACTTTCTAGATAGTATACCATTCTAAAATCTATTACTTTCAAAATGTACCTCTTATAAAATGTTCTAGAAAACACACTTTCTAGCCTCTTTTTTAAAACCGTTCTAGAAAACACAATTTCTAGAACATATTTCCTAGAAACACATTCTAGAAAAAAGAGTTTCTAGAACATATCCTATGAAAATCCATTGTAGAAAAATTTCCAGAATGGTTCTATTTTTCCAGTTCTAAAAATCTACCTTATAGAATAGTTCAATTAGTAACAAACCTTGAACGGGTAAAATAATTTTATAGAATGGGTGCCTAGTCGCTTTAGAAAGTCTAACTTTCTAGAAAAACTCGATCTAGAACACTGCATAAACCATTCTAGATTAGTGAAAAAAATGCATTTTAGATTGTTGTTTCTGGACTAGTGTCTCTCTTCTTCCTTGTAACAGAGAGCATCATTTTCGCGAGTGAGTCCAAGATAGAAGACAATGTCACCACCTCCAGAGCAGCGAAGTAAGCTACCAAAAGACCACCATATGAAGACATTAGCCCAACAGTAGAGGTCATGAAGGACGCGGGCAATAAGAAAAGGAAAAAGAATTAGATCAAGCACCCAATCAACCAATCTCTCCGCCACATTGGGACCTATCTCAGATATAAGTGTGAGACCTAAATCTCCTCGTCTTCTTGGTTCACTTCCTCTACCAAAAAGATCAAGAAAATAACATTCCACCATCCAACTCAGCATTCCCAACCATGACTGTTGGGTTGATAGGATATAACGACACTAACAAATTCCATCTTTTTTTAGAGCCAGATGCTCTCAGATGATGAGACACTACTGGCAAGTCTCAACGACTCCCATCAGGTGGCCATAGCTTCTCATGCAGGTAACCTTACAATCTTTAATTATGCAAATACTCTTTTATCCTTTATATAATTACATTCAATACGCATACATGTTTCACATATCTTTATTATTTTCAGCTTCTTCATGTCTACACCTCAATGACAAACAAACTACTTTCTCAGAGCAAGTAAGAGGAATAGCTAAATGGATGGAAGGATTGTGCCACCTAAATCTTGCAAGAAATAGATGAGCATGCTCACTAGCTCTCTTTGACTCAATCTCAACCAGACGGGGACCATCGTCAATTGACGACTTGCCAGGAAGAGTGTCAAGCAATCAAGGCAAAAATTGCCTCTCTGAACTGATTTGCAGACCAGATGAGATAACCATCAAGCTGAGCTGGCAAACCTCTAAGCGGATGTGCAAAGAAGAGAAGAGATGGTTCAAAACAAAGGAGTTAAAATAGGTTGTCGCACCTTCCTGGGGAGCAAGAACAGGCGTAAATTCATTGAGGCCTACCATGTTAACTTGTTGGTGATCAACCACCATACAATTGTCTTTCTTCATAAAGTTGGTGTGGGGCAAAGCTGTATTTCAAGACAGCCATTGGGAAGGCCAATGAACAAAACTAAGCATTAGGTTCTTCCTTTCGGATAGATCGAGAAGCGGCTAAAAAGAACTCTCTCAATTTGAATTCTTGAAAGGTGATATTAATTAATCGAGGAAGGAGACCTGGTGAGACAAGAGCATTACCAATGTAATTGTATTAGTTGGACTGAGCTCTGATCTTAATGTTCACCTTGAATTCTTAGTGTCTCTTCCGCAAACATCTATAACCGCACCATCTATTGATACCTCATAAACAACTTTCCAATATATTTGAACAATTTTTAACAATTGTTATTGTTTACTTTTTTGTATGTTGACTTTTACCTTTCCTTATTTTATCACAAGTTTTTTAATCAGTTTTTTTTCAATTCCTTATGTAATGCCAAAACCATATCCTAATAAACGTAACACAAATACCTTAAATGAATATCACCAATAACTTATGTTCAAAAACCTAAAACATGAAAGCTTATTTGTTCCTTTTGCAGGTTGATCCTTCTAGAACAAGAATGGTTACTCATATTCCATAATTCTACAAAACAACCTCTCACATATTTTCTTTATATGAAAACCTGATTAAATTTCCGCACATATCTATATTCAAATAAAATAAAACCATAAGACCAGATTAACCCCCATAATATACCTTTAAACCATCAAATACTGCACCCATATAAAAAGACTTAAATAAGTTTAACTCAGAAAAATTATCAAACCTTAAATCTTATCTAATTGCTATCCACATATCTTTCTCTTCCTGAGACCCCTTTTAAATAATCCATAAAACTTGTTTTAAGGTAATCCTTCACATATAAAAATCATATAACCTTATATGCATAAATAATATTTTCATGATTAAAATACCAGTATATAAAAAAAATATTAACATGATTATACTCATAACCATTCCAAAACAAATATTAGACTAATACAACACCAACCATAACCATGATATTAATCCAATTACACACCAACCATAATCACATCTATAAAATCATTTTCGACCTGAACAAAGGTCGAATACACATTCATAAAATAATTGCCAAACTGATAAAATTGTCAGCCAATAACCATTTAAACCATCGTCTACCTGATAAAATCGCAACCCATATCCATATAAACCATTACCGACCTGATAAAAGCATCAGTCCATATCCATATCACCATATAACCATCCCCAATCTAAACAAGCGTCAGGAAAACCATAACCATATAACTATATAACATAAATTAATCATAATGCCAAATGTCATGAAAATCCTTATTCCAACTTTTGGATAAAATAAAAGAAGATAATGATCAGAACCATATGATGTCCAGTAGTTCAAAATATAAGGATTCCATAATAAAAATCCTAAAAAATAATTAAAACAACATGTTAATATTTAGCTACGCATAATACTTCCTTAAGCGACAAATGTTATAAGAGCGCGGAACAGATTTACCTTGATCATCCTCGGGAATGTAAGCACCTTTTTTTAAAACCTTATATACTTTAAAAGGTCCTACCCAATTTGTATCCGGCTTTCCTGCGGGATATATCACATCATCTCGCCTCCATTCTAGTTCTCTTACCTGAAATTGCCTCTTCCTAAACTTTTGTTTATATGCCACCTATATCTTTTGCTTACATCTCTTGACTCTGGCCACGGCCTTCCCTAGTATTTCGTCAACCACCTCCAAGGCTTCTTTGTCTAACTACTCGTTTTCCACCGGATCAAAGGTGGTTACTTGGTGAGACTGATTCGTACATTTTTGTTACGCTTTTGTACATATTTTGAGTCATGTTTGAGTCTTTTTACCGTCTTTTTTAGGTTAAGAATAAGCGATTTTGCATGATTTTTCATTCTTAGGCTTTTTGATTAACTTTTTGACTTTTTAATCAATAATTGCCCCTTTTGGACCATTTATCTTGTTTTTCTCTTTGAGCTAAATCACTTGAGCACTCGGAATCAGCACTCAGAATAGCCAAAAGAACACTCGTTCGATCGGATAAACTGCCTGACCGAATGAATTGACCTTCAAAACACGCACCGGTCGGAAAAGTGCTATGTCTGATCGGACAAGAACACAAAAACTTTCATCCGATCGAACTCATGAACAATCCGATCGGACATATACATTACAAAAGCATATTTTCGGGATTCTTCAGTTAGGAAACAACTTTTGAGCCTTTAAAACTCAAAAAACCTCAATGAAGACCCATCTTTTCATCCCAAGACTGAATCCTATACCATTGGAAGAGAGAATTGACAACTTTATCTTGCCTTTGACTTAGAGCCCTTACGATAAAAATATAGAAGTTTGATTAGTTCGTATTAACTGCTGGAGATGGAGGTTCGTGACAAGCTTCCAGGATTCAGCGAGGTTCATCTCATCCCCGGAATAACTGGAGTTAGCAAGGATTCATCGTAGTATCGTGATAGTGTTTTCTCGAATTTAGTAAACTCTAAACCTTTATCTTGTTAATTAGTTTGGGTTTCATGTTAGATAATGATCTTGTGAAGTTATGTTTGGATATTTCTTTGAATCATTTATGGTTGAATTCTTGTGAACGATTTCGTGAAGATTTGTTTTGAGTTAATTAGTTGATCCATGTTATTGTGATTTGGATATTTCGGTATGGTTTGTTTTAATTAGAATTCCTTTTGGATAACGTTTGTTGAATGCATATCTATTGTTTGATGAATGTTTAAATGATACTTGGTGGAATAGTCTTTAGATCGAGTAAGAATAGTTAATAGTTGAGTTCGTGAATCGATTAAATAATTCTTGCGAAGAGGTTGACACCCTCAAAGCAAGATAGGTTTCAAATCGAGTTTTCTCAAAATAAGTCCTTTTGAAGTTTTAGAAACAAAAAACCCCCCTTGATCATGTGTTTAGAATTAGAATTTGTGTTTTATTCATAATAAACATCGTTGACTCTGTATTTCCACTCCTCGAGAGAATCAACCCGGTTTAACTTGCCATTCTAAGAGTGACCCCGTTCTCTTGCGAGAGAACTAACTTGTTTTCAAACATAGACGCGCATGGTTTAACTTGGATTTAATTTTAAAACACAAAAGTTCGGATCAGAGACTCAGCATCTATCTAAACCAGGATTATTGATTCCATCCCATAAACCAAACTGAAGGGTAATTCCTTAGTAGTGGTTAGCGGCATCATTCGATATGCCCATAATCCTCCATCTTTTTTACCAACCTCAACTTGATGCTCTGTATGATAATCTTATTGGTGACCTCAACTTTTCTATTATTCTGCGGGTGCGTCACTGAGGCAAACCATTGTTTCATGCCCATCTCCTTCCACCAATCCTGCATCATGTTTCCCATAAACTGGCTACCATTATCACATACTAACACTTATGGCACACCATACCTGCAAAACGTATTATCAAAAATAAAATATATTACCATTTATTCTGCAATATTGGTCACAACTTCTACCTCCACCTACTTATTAAAATAACCCACTGCCACCACCAACTATTATTTTTGTGATGTAGCCTTTGGAAGAGGTCCCACAATATCAACCCCCCACTACACGAACGAAAATATCAAACTCATTATGATCATATCTTCAGCAGGCACATGAACAATGGGTGCATGCATCTGTCATTTTTTACAAGTCATTACAAATTCTTCCACCATCTTTTTCATTTGGGGCAAGAAAAATCCAGCCCGCAAAGCCATCCCCACCAACACTTCACTCTTTGCATGATCCCCACAATACCTTTCGTATATTTCCTTAAGAACCATTAAACCTTCTCCCGGTGATAAACACTTCAAATATGGACTAATTTGCAACTTCTTATACAAGCAGCCATTCATCAAACAAAAAAGGTCTGCTTGTCTAGCTTTCTTAGTAGATAATTGTGCAGTACCTTCCGTGACCTAATTTATAAGGGTCCTGATAGGGGTTCACCAATCTTCTACTACGTCTATCTCTATCACCTTTCCCTCTTCAATTTCTAAACTACTAGTCTGCAACTCCATCAAAGTTCCATGTATAACAGTCCCCTAATGCACCTTCTATCTTGGCGAGCTAATCAACTATCACATTCTCATACCTATATAAATCCATCAATTTGAAATCTTTGAAATGCGTCGCCATTTGTTTCACTATCTTTAAGTGATCTTGCATACACTCCTCTCTTACCTCAAGAGTCTTATTGTATTGGAATGCCACCATCTAAGAATCAGTGTATACCCATATATGGCCTATATTCAGGTCGCTCACCATCTTCATGCACTACATCAATGCCTTGTACTCTGCCTCATTATTAGAAACTTCGAACCACAACTTTATAGTATAATCCATATTTTCTCACTTTAGGCTAGGTAGAACAACCTATATCTGAGCTCCACTCATCATGGTTGACCCATCTACATGCACCAACCATGCCTTTTCCTCTACCTCTACCTCTACCTCTACCTCATCTATACGCATCAACTACTGTAAGAAACCCACTAATACTTGTGCCTTTATTATCATCTGTGACTCATACACAATGTCATACTCACCGAGTATTACCTCCCACTTTACCAATAGACCTGAAAAATTAGGCTTTCTCTTCATTTCCAGGTTAGTCCTTGTAACGCCCCGATTTCATTTTAGTCGAAAAAGGTTTTATATTTTTAAATAATTAAATGGAGAAATCTTGGCGTCACAATAAATGTCTAATTTTCACGATTTTAACATAAAGATTCACGTATTTCAAAACGTTCAAGAAATTCGCAGCGGAAATAATCATAATGCAAATAACCAAGTTTTCAACAGTGGATAAAATGTAAAACAAGATTAAACCATAAAAATCCAATAACAAGAGTTTTCATTCCTCTCCTCGTTTCCCTTTCATTCGATATCTTCATTTGTACCTGAAAAACACGTCGTTGATTTGGGATGAGCTCAACGTACTCAATAGTTACACTGACTTAACCAATGCAAAATCATACAACTCACAAATAGTACAATCGATCATAGAATTCATAGTTTTATCGTAGAAAATAAGTTGACTGCAGCTAAAACGCGCCGGGATATTATTATTATTTATATTACTATTATTATTGTTATAAAAATTTTAAAGATGAAAATACTAATTATATATATATATTTTCTAATTGATTAGGTGACGAGCATTAAGGGGATTTAGGATTTCAACTACGTGCATTCACTCGACTTTCCACGACATTTTACGAGGTAGGGACCACTGACTTGCTTATGTTAAATTTTATGTACTCAAATTTATGTGCTATGTGTATCATGCGATTCTATATTTCCAAAAACTAATGTAGCCGTAGACCAAAAGTGTCTGTGACCGGGGAAAAGGGTCATCGGGTATATCCCAGCGTGCTATAACCACGAATTAAAACCAGAGACCAAATGTGTCTGTGACCGGGGAAAAGGGTCATCGGGTTTA
>BMAC01000074.1:636966-654014 GCA_014905375.1 Phtheirospermum japonicum
GTGGAGTAACATTAGTGGCATCATCGATAGATTATTCTAGCTCATCAGATAGTAACCATGTTCTTACACAGATGCCATATTACGGTCGGATCGAGGAAATATGGGAGCTAGACTATATAGAATTCAAGTTTGCTCTTTTCCGTTGTAAATGGATTGATAATCGTCGAGGTGTTAAACATGATGAGATGGGCTTCACTTTAGTGGATTTCAGCCGTTGTGGTTACACAAATGATCCGTTTGTACTTGCATCGCAAGCGGAACAAGTGTTTTATGTGGAGGATCCTTCCGACCACAGATGGTCAGTTGTTTTACAAGCAAGTCGAAAGATAGTTGGGATTGAAGGGCAAGTTGAAACGGATGAAAATGAGATACCCTCGTTTTCTATAGGTATACCTCATGTAGATGTGCAAGGTGATCATAATGAGGATGATCTCCCATTTGTGTCGGCACATGACGAGGGATTGTTCATATCTTAGTTGTAAGTTTGTTATTTTTCAGTAATATGAATAATTAATTATAATAATATGAATAAAATATCTTATCTCCTTATAAGAACATGATAGAAATAATATCAATGTGTGTTTATTTATTTTTTAGTTAACTCGATTCTCATTGTAAATGTTATTATTATTTTCTGTTAAAGTACTTATCAATAGCACACTTGGAGAGGTATTTATGTTGATATGGTAATTATTCCAGGTATATGGATTCTTCCGGCGAGGGCGAAGAGCATCACTCGGGTGATACATCGCAAATTCGGAAAAGAAAGAAGGGGAGGGGGCCTGCCAAGGGATCTAGTTCCAAGGTAGGACAACCGAAGATAATAGATCGATGGGTTATAACGATCAGCCGGTAGGTGATGACGCTACATCATTCACGACCGATCTTGGCATGTTGGTACGATCCAGGGTGAATATCAATATGATGTGGGAGGATGTATCTAATGACATGAAGGGTCAAATGTGGGCTGAGATCCGTGTAAGTAAATGTGGACTTAACTTTTCATATTTTTATAATTCATTTTTTATTATATTATTATAAGTAAATGAGTATTATGCAATGCTTCTTGTTTCWCCGAGCACAAAAGGAGGTAAAAAGAAGAGCTGAGACGAAATACTTTAAAAAGTTTAAGAAGTACTTATTTATATCAAATTTCTAAGTGTGAATGTCACATGTATGTATATGATAATGTTATGTCATTATCGCCATTAAGATAATGTTTGGAATATGTGAATAAAGAATTGAATACATCATCTTAATTCTATGAATTATTTTACTGTATGATGATTGTCACTTATTTTATTTTAACTATTATAACATTTATATAAAACACGATCACAAATTTATGTTTGAAAACATYCAGTATTCTTTGTSTTGTTATTATCCAATAAAAGTGCACTACTCCATTTAGTGTTTAGTTTCTATTCTGATAATAGTATCAAAATATTTATACACTGAAGTTTTTGGTGGATCTGTTTCGAGGTATTTGTACAATTAACAGCTAACACTTATTAATCGAATATTTTAAATAAAAATGATTAGAGAGGGGGAAAAGTAAAAGTGTGGAGAAAATAAGTTTGAATATGGATTAATTTGTTTATTTATTTATGTAAAACCATGATGAAGTGTGAGATTAAATATACAGGACACACGTGTCCTATAATGCCCATATCTCCCCAGCTTATTGTGGAAAGAGACATTCATCATGTTATATTTACATGGACCCAAATTATTAAAAACAAACTCATCGCAGAGTAGTTTTGGTTTTATACCCACGTAATTAATTACTTTTAAAATATGTATAAATTTCAAGTTGCATATGACGATGTCAAGGCCAAAACATCTTTTGTAATTGTATGGTCGTTGAAATTATGATTTGTAATGTATTATTTTATGTTGTAGCATGATTATGTTATCGATGACTCCAAGAAGGAAATGGTGATTAAGAAGATGGCAAAAATGCATAGAGGCTTTAGGAGTAAGCTCCGAAACAAGTATATATTTCATACTATACCTTTGGGGAAGGACAAGAGGCCGCCTTATGAAATTTATAAGGGGCAAATTACAAAAGATGATTGGTCGACGTTTGTTCAAACGAGCAATTCGGCTGAATTTTTGGTAAGTAACTTTATTTAGCTTTATTGTAATATTCGATTGTCTTTTTTATTGTAATCGACTTTCGTATTTTGTTTTCAGGAATTAAGAAGAAAAAATTCAAAGAGAGTATTAATGAACAAATATCCCCATTACATGGGGCACAAAGGGTATAGCAATAGCATACCCGAGTGGGAAAAAACGGGTTTGGTTCAACATTTCTTATCTAGCACCGAGAACGAATCTGTTCAATCCTGTACGACCCAATCATCTGAGGGGGATAGTGCGCAATATCCATGACATGTGTATTGGTTTTGTGCGAGGACTGCGCTGAGTAGCAGCAATGAGCTAGAGTTTCCGAATACAGAGATTTTGGAAGAAAAAAGAAATTGGTTAGTAATATTTAAATAAATTAAAACATACTAATTAATGTTGTAACTCACTATTAATAATTATATATGTGTTTTCTCTTTAAAAATAAATTATATGTGTTTTTTTTTTTTTTTTGACGATATATACAATTATTTCATATTTTTTTATTTGTTCTTTGACTAGGATGAAGTCAATGATGATGTTTTGTAAGGGGAAGTTGGTTCCTGAAGGGACCAATGATGTATTAACTGCTATTGTTGGTAAGGTCGGACCACCCTGGGCGTCCTAGAGGTTTCGGTGGAGAACGGGGAATCAAACACTTTTTTGGGAAGAGAAGACAAGCAAGTCGAGGAACGGTCTTAAGTGAAGAGCAATTGGATAAATTCAAATGTGAGCTTGAAAGAAAGTATGAGTCAAAAGTTGAATCATTGAAGGATGAAATGACTAGGCAGTTGCATGAAGCTTTGGCCCAAGCTGGAATTAATGCCCCCAGTAAGGTTGCTGACGCACCATCACCGGTCGTTTCCCGTGGATATCGAGATAGTGGATATTCGAACATTCGTGAGCCAACGTTCAATTTTGTTGTAAGTCTAACCTATAAGTTACCATATAAGCTTCCATTTTTCATAAAATTGACATTTTCGACTTTGTTTACAGGATGGTGCTAAATGTCGTCTTGGTTTGAGGACAATTTCTACAAATGGAGATAATATGGTGGTTATCGTCGCCCTTGCCGAAGTGTACAACGCCGGCCCTGGTCAAATGCTACATAGTGTTCCAATGCTAGCTAATCATGTAAAGGTGAATATTACAATGGTCGTGGATGGTTTTGAAAAGCAGCAATTGCCGGTCAGTGTTGATAGTGGCGATTTGTTCGTGTTGTCACAAGCAGTGGGCACGTTTGTCCAATGGCCCAGAGATTTAGTATTTCATGAAGGCGAGGTAATTTATTATTTCTTTCATTCATCCATAAATAGTGTCTCTAATCGATGAAAAACACAATTAATCGAGATTTGAATAGATAGAAACACGATATATGAATAATGTTGTTTATTTCTTGGTTGCACAAAATAGGAACCATTACCATCTCATCATAACAAAACAATTGTGGATAAGGGTAAGCAAAAGTCTTTTGGAAAGGCTCCACGAGAGGAACATAGTCTTCCTAGGTTTCCTTTGGTTAATACGGATATCTTAGAGGAGCTTCATGATGATGTGTTTGAATTACATGAGATTTTGGAGTTATTTCAACCGGATCGTTGTGAGTTCTCCATCCCTCTACCAAAAGAACTGTTCAATTACACGAATGATGACTTTGCTACCCTTATTACTCGACAAGATTTGACTCAGTTTTGCAATGGTGATTCGCTCAACATTTCCATTATACAAGGTTTTTTGTTGTAAGTAATTTACCACGTGCTATATTTGATTCATAACATTATATAACTTATCTTATTTATTTAAGAAAAAATATTATGTTTATTGCAATTTTTTTTTCCTTCTCTTGTTTATAGGTATATATCAAGTAAAATGGAAGAAGTTGGAGTTCATGATATTGGATTTCTGTGTCCGGAGATTTGTTCTCAAGCACACTTGAAAAGTGACAGACAGGCAACAAGAGAATATTTGACACGAGCTTTGCGGGAAATTTTCAATAAAAAATTAATTTTTCTGCCGTATAACAAGCTCGTACGACTGATTCATTAAATATGTTTGTCATTTAATAATATGTACCATATTTCATTTTCTTTATCTTGTTAATTGCAGACATCATTGGATATTGATTGTTATATGCCCAGAAGTACGAAAAGGTTACTTGTTCGATCCAGCTTCCACACGGGACCCCGAGATATCGAAAGAATTGATTTTGTAAGTTAAATTAATTTTTTTTTGTTGATGAGTTTTCTTTGTTATTTAATTCTTTTTACGTGTGTTTGTTGAAAATACTCAAATATCATATTTTGAAATGTAGGGCTTTTAGGATTGCATCATCAATAAAGGGGAATGGTAAAGGTCTATCATTTTCTAGGATAAAGGTACTATATATTTTTTTTATTTAATCTTAGAAGTTTTATGTCTTAATATAACAAATCTTTATTATTTACTTTTTTTTTTCCAAGTGTCGCAAGCAACCGGGCCTACCGAGTGCGGATATTATGTGATGAGGTATATAAACGACATTGTCAACAATTTTCCCAACAGTCGAAATATTGGAGTGGTAAGTTGGTTTGTTTATTATTATCTTTAATGTTTATATAGTGAGAAGTTTTAAATCAATATTAGATAGTGTTAATAAATCTAATATTTTGTTTCAATATTTTGAATTTAAGGATTGGATACCGAATCAAGATCCTTATTCACCGTTGGAGTTCGATGATATTCGGAATGTGTTTGCGAGATATTTTATTGACGTTCTTCTAAATTCGTAATTGTAAGCACATTTGTTGAGTTGGGGTTAAAAGGAAATGGAGGCATGCGTTTTCTGTTGTGGAGTGGGTATAAGCATTTTTGTTGAATTTAAGGATTGAACACTTGGTTGCTATTTATGACATGAATGATGTTTGTTTGGACAATTTGTATTTGTTATGAATATTTTTGGTTTGTATGATTTATAATAAATTTTGGGATTTTCAGAATTTGTGAATTTTTGGAGCTTATTTTGTGAATTTTTCGGGCAGTTTTTTTTTTTTTTTTTTATAATTTCAGGTGCCAAAAAAAAAAAAAAAAAACACAAATTGGCATCGGTTGTTAGTTCAGAACCGATGCTAAAAATATATATTTCGGGCAGCGCCTGTTCGTTATGAAGCGCTGCCAAAACTATTATTGGCAGCGCTTCTTATCTAACAAGCGCTGCTAATACCTTTTTTCGCAACGGTTGTTAGCTAAAAACCGATGCCAAAATCAGTATTAGTAGCGCCTGTTAGATAAGAAGCGCTGCCCGGGTTCCGTATTTGGCATCGGTTGGTTTTGGCAGCGCTTCTTGTTAACAAGCGCTGCTAATAGCGCTTTTGGCATCGGTTCTTTGATAATAACCGTTGCTAAAAGTAGTATTAGCAGCGACTATTCGCGAATAGGCGCTGCCCGGTTTCAATATTTGGCATCGGTTGTTTTTGGCAGCGCTTTTTATATAATAACCGCTGCCCGGTTTCAACATTTGGCAGCGGTTCTTCATAACAACCGATGCCAAAAATACTATTGGCAGCGGTTCGTAGAACCGCCGCCCGGGTGTTTTACTTTAAGCATCGCCAGTATTAGAGGCGGTTCATAACCGCCTCTAAAGGCTGTTTTGAACCGCCAACAATCGCGTTTTTTCCACTAGTCCTCTAAATTTGTCTTTTGGCACATATAATCATTTCTCTCGAGTCACCATTTTATCACTTCTCGCCTTCACTCATCCCTTTGCACACAGTAAGTTGATAGCATGATCGTGTCGCTTGTTGATATGAAACTACCTCCCCTACCTTATCTCCTACTAGGTACTCGATAATCATATGATAATTTGATGTGTATACCTAAAATTCATTATGGGCAGGTCGCCCTAATATGATGTTGTAAGCTGAGTTGGCCCAAATCACAAAAAACGTGAGCTTCTTCTCTACCTGAAGTTCACCTTAACCTAAATCCACCACCAAAACCACCTCTCCTTAAGTAATAACTTGTGACCCATTAAGTGAATAAATAGGTATTTACACTAGCCTCATTTCCACTTACACACGCACATTCTCCAAACAATGATTATATAAATATTAATCGAGCTCACGTTATCAACAAATACCCTGCCCACACCATAGGTATCCACCTCTACTAGTATGAATAACATGTAATTATGCTCGACCTGTAAACCTCATCTCTCTCTAGGACTAATATAAATAGTTATCCATGAAGGTGTTGGTTGTATATTTACCGCTACAACCTCCAAAGGCCCATCTTGTCATCCTTATCATGAACTTTCATCACATTGTTTGAGTCCCCATTAGTAGGTCCTCTAGAAATCATATTTATTCTTATTTTGTTATTTCCAGGATCCCCATTCTCCTCCTAACCATCTTGTGTATCCTACCTCCTTACATGTCCACCTATTTGCGCCCCTAGAGGACCCGTAGGGGAGGTCCCAGAAGTGTTCGCCTATGACCCCAATTCTAATCAAGGTAAATAAACTCCCTTAGGTAGCCCACCTTGACCAAACTCTCTACCTCCTCCTTCAAGTGGTGGCACCTCTCTGTAGAATGTCCAAAATTATATGGAACCTTAAAAAATAGGGCGATTTTAGCTTAGCGGGTACCTCTATGTAATCATCTGGCCACCTTATGACATTAGGTTGTTGTCTATCAATTATGGCGAAAACTCTAGCCATTGACTCCTTTAATGGTGTCAACTCATTTGACTCATATCTTGTAACTCTCGTATCAACTCCAACATCGGCCCTCCCCTGTCTTCCATTGATGCAGTGAGAAACTTAGCTTGCTAACATGAATCTTTTCTGGGTTCTGCCTTCTTGGTTGGGTGTCTCTCCACATAATCTTCTTCACAGAAAAATAACATGCGCTCATCTTCCTCAGCTTAATCAACATGGATGTATTTGAAACTCTGTCTAGCACCTCTTCATATGTGAGAGAAGGTCACTTAGCCAATGACTTTCTTGACCCCTTTATGTGTAATTCCTGAATCAACGAGCCAGCCTATATCTCATTTGTCGCGATAGGCACCTCCAATTTAGCTCTCTTAAACTTGGAAACAAAATTCTTTGAGAACCCATTCTTCTTCAATACTATAGCAAACGATGACATGAATGTCTTTGTATGCGTTCACGAGCTAGAAAAGTATATCAATAAGGAGGATCTCAACACCTTGAAACTGGAGATTTCTCTTGGAGCAACCTGGTGAAACCAATCCTGGGCAAGTTGACCACTCCCCATTTTCACTAGGGATTAGTTCGAGTAATGAAAACTTATTCGTTCAAATACTCTACCTAACCGCAAGTATATGGTGTAAATATAGTACGAAATGATCAAGGAATATGAATTAAGAAATATGAATCAAGCATTGAAATAATTGTAAAATCTAAATACTAATTCACATCTAAAATCCTCTTTGGCCCTGACTTGTTTTGTACTCTGGTTAAACTAGCTCATGTTTTATGCTTCGCCGCCGCTGCCGCCTCTTCACCGATAACTTTGTGTCGACGTCTCACAACATTATCCTCCCGCGGGATTGAAGATCGAATCATAACACCACAAATTTTGTCATCTCGCAAATGATGATGCAGGCGCATTACGAGGTGCTCAATTAAGCCAGCACCGGTGCTAATAGAACCAACAATATCAACTTCTACTCGGAGAAGACTAACTGGACATTGTTCATCGATTTTTGAAGTCTGATGAGGAGCAGGTGCTCGTCCTTGTTCTCGACAATCTTGATGGAGCCGTAGCCGCCACAAGATTCGTCGGTTCGCCTTATTGACATATATGCCTAATAAAAATATTTGCTTTTACGTGAATTTAATATTCACAATGGTATCCTTAAATAGGTGATAAACTAACCAAAAATAAGACTAAAATAATTTTCCTAAATTAAACATAATTATGAATAAAATATATTTTCTTAAAAATTCCATGTATACGATAATTTGAGATTTGGACATGTTTTCTTAGAGTATCTCCATCTCTTTCTTCAATCCTAATATGAACATGTATTAGTAGTACCATTTGATGAAGTAAAATTTAAAAAATAATAATAACTGCACATTTGCAAACCTAATGTAAAATTGTAAGTTGATTTAAAGGCCGATTTAAATTTGAACTCATGCGTATTATTCATTGTAGGTACACTTATAAATAAATTTGTAAAAGTTGATTTATGGTTGATTTACGGCTGATCTCTACATTTTGATAAATGAATTTGTAAAAAGTTAATTTATGGTTTATGTATAAATGATCTATACCCTTTGATAAACTGATTTGTTAAAAGTTGATTTATGGATGATCACTACACTTTGATAAAATAATTTGTTAAAATTTGATTCATGGTTAATTTATGGACACTTTGATAAATAACTTATTACAAGTCAATTCATGGTAAAAATGAATCAATGCCAAATGAAAGGAAAATTAGATTAACATAGAACTCAACTAGTAAATCAAAGGAAAACCATATTACTTGTTTTACAAAATACAGTCAAATGCGAATTAAAAAACTTGTGTTATTTTGGTAATAATCCAATATCATCCACAAGTAAGACGATGATAAACATAGAATACAACTAGTAAATTTATGGAAAATAAACACAATAACTTAAACTCAAGGAACTTCAAAATTATACTACGTAGATAACGAAAAATTCCTCTTTCCCGAATCGCATAATTTTTCCATTCAGCTCAAACAACATCTCATCAAAGCCTGCTCTAAAAAAACCTCTCTAAGAGTGGTTTGTGGACCATTTGGGATTGTATATGACATTTCTACATCTCCACAAACTTATCAAAGCAGGGTTTTTTAAACATGTGTAACCGCTCCAATGTAAGTAGTTGTTGTATTTCCACCATGATCGCATTGAAGTTGTTACTACTATCTTGCTGCATATGATATTCCCAAGCAAGCATTGTCATTTTTGGTAAAGTTAAAAATACTTGTTAATTTGCTCAGTAGAATTTTGAGTAATAAAATTATATCACTTATACATTCATGCATATAATTAAAACAAAGAATCAACCAAAAAATATAATTATAAGAAAATATTTGTAAAATAAAAGTGCATAGGACATAAACAAAAGGTAAAAATAAATAAACGGTATACTAAAATATGTAATCATCATATAACATATGAAATCAACTAATGCTAAGAAAAGAAAATTGACATCTAAACCCAAAACTTATGAAACTTGCCAAGTATGATATTATATTTGTTAGAATCTTAAAATTAAAGTATTATAATAAAAAAAAAAAATTGCTAGTTGTTTCACCCATAATCAGGTTGAGGTGATGATAGATCACAATGAAAATTATAATAATTCAAAAGAAACACTAATTTCTAAAAATAGAAAAAAGAATAATATTTGATTTCTTGGAAATAAATACAAAATTGCCATGAAACATTAACGTATAGATAATCACCAGTTAGCTGTCCACATCACAAAACATATTGCTTGGATCAACAAACTGGTTTTTAATCATGAAAATAATTCAAAAAAGAAATGTTTGTATGAATTATTATATCACTGATCTGGGACAAAAAAGATTATATAATTTATAATTATTAGGAGAGGCAAAAAAAAATAAAAATACAAGAATAATTAAACAACAATTATTGATCTTAGGACAGTCAAAATCTGATTCTACCCTAATGTCGGCATATTTGTGGCTATGCCCTTATCGTTTTCCACTGGTAAATTAATTTTTTCAATCAATTTTGCGGCACGTATTCACCATATCCTTTTGAGGGTATAGTTTTCTTCTTGATTGAGCACTCGCCGTGTTAATATTCTTTGATGACAAATTGGTGTAGGGAACAACGATATATTTTTGTTGCTGAAACTTTTTGTTTTTGCCTTCGAAACTGATAATTTAAGAAACGAGAGGTTTGGGATTTATCAATTTTTGAGAGGGATAGATTTTGAAAATGATATCCGCGACGAGAGGTTGTTGATAATTCTAATTATAGTATATGATTTCTTCGATTTCTAGTAACAAATGACTTGTAAGAAATATTCCGAAGGTGAGAATTTTGATGATAGTTGTGATTGGAGTTGTTTTGAGTGTAAAAATCATTTAAGGACATGAAAAGAGAGAAATCAAAAAAATAACGCTAGAAAAGGTATTTTTTTTGTTTTTACTGGTATGGGAAAAAAGAAATAAAAATAATAATATCAATAACTAAAATAGATTTAATATTCCAAAATAATATAATAATAAATCTAGCCATGATCTTTATATTAAGAAAAAACTAACTCTTCACGTAAATAAGGGATAAAACCAAGGTTCAAAAAGGCGTGAGGCGTTGGAAGCCTAAGCGTGAAAAGGCGTTTTCGAATATTTTTATAATTTTATTTATTAATTATTATAATAAGTAAAAAAAATGTTAAATTTGTCTATATTTTTTTTCAATATAGTTAGCAAAATACTAATTATATATACAAAATTAATGTAATATTCATGGTCTCATGTGAAATGATTATACTTTTTAAATCATAAACTATACTTTTAATATATAAAATTATACTTTTCAAAACAATTATTCACAATTTTCTGAAAAATATGAATTTCACCATTAAAATGTGATATTTTACTGTAAAAGTATAATCGTTTATATAAGACGTTCTTATAATAGTTTTTGCGAAATATTAATTAGTTGATCATTTTTTGATATCATTATACATTTTGTAATATTTGGATAAATTAAAAAAAATCAGGTTACCCTTCTAAAAGACGTGCGCTTTTTCACGCCTAGACACGCCTAGACGCGATTATACGGTCAAAAAAACAAGTTGATCACATGTTCACATTAATAGAAAAAAAATTAGCCCAGCCTAAAATTGTTTAAAAAAACACACAAAAAAATTGTGATTAATGGCATTTTCTCTAGTAACATTGAGTGAGCCCAAAGCGACCTTTCGTCCACACCAAGAAGGTAAAATTAGGCCCGCATTAAAGAAAAAGAAACGCAATAAAGATAAAGGAAAAAGAATATACTTTACTCTCCTCTACGAACATCCTTTCTTGAAATTAACCTGAAAACGGGAAAAAACACAACCCCTTTTGTTATAATATTATAATAAATAATATAGTATTGGTAGTTACGATGATTAATGTTAGCACAGACCATCATTATCTTTATAAGTCCTCCCGTGTCATTCTTTGAAACTTTCACAGGCTTTTTCTGTTCATCTTTCCTTTTTTTTCTTTTCCCCTTTTCTCGCTCTTCTGACATTTTTTCAAGACTTGAGATTGATCAACAGAAAGACTATGGAGTTTTTTCAAGAACCAACACTTACTGTTTTTTTTGCTGTTATTTCAACTTTTATTCTTGCAAAAATTGTTTCTTTTGCGGTTTCTAGCTCTAATAGTACTACTGATGATAACCCTGTTGTTTGTTCGACCAATGAAGGTTCAGTTGCAAAAGAGGTTAATTTGAATAGAGGGTTGAGAGTGAAAAGCGCAAAAAACAAAAAAAAGAAAGTGAAATTTGTTGATGATGTTATGAGAAGAAGAGTTGATCTTTATGAAGGGTCTGAAAATCTCGAATTATTGGGTGATATTAAGTCAGTAGAGGAAAAAATTGTCGAAGGAAAGATTGTGGATAAAAAAGAAAAAATTAGGGAAATTGCTGATCGGATTGGAGAAAATGAAGAAACATGTTTTGATATTAGCCAAGATAAAGGGTCTGAAAAAGTTGAGGAAGAAATTGATGGTGATGATAAAAGTGGGGCTTTTAGTGAAAATCAGAAGAGTTCAGGGACTAGTGAGCAAAAATTTGAAATTCCTGACGAAGGGGAAAATGATGATGACGATTGGGAGGGAATAGAGCGGAGTGAGCTGGAGAAAGTTTTTGCAGAGGCTGTAAATTACTTAGAGTATGGTAGGAAAGTGAAGGACAAAGTGGATGACGATAAGTTAGCGAGATTGGGTAGTGATGTGCAGATGGAGTTGTATGGACTTCATAAAGTGGCGGTCGAAGGGCCTTGCCACGAGCCTCAGCCCATGGCGCTTAAGGTGTCCGCTCGCGCGAAATGGTATTTTGATCTTTTTTATATTGAGGCATATTTGTCATGAATAATGTTTGTTATCTGTGTTTTCGTGTGATTTTTGTTGAAAAAAGTGTTGCATTTGGTGTTTTAGTGTGATGAATAGGATGTGGAGAAACAACTCGAATTTGATCCTACATTGGAGCAATAGGACAGGGTATTAGACTCTGGGAGTTTTCGCGAAAACTTGTGCTTTTTGATGAAATCAACTATCGTAGCACAAAACAAAAGTAGTTGAGAATCAAAAGTTGGTAGTGGTTGATAATATTTATTTGTAAAAAAACCAGAAGTGGAATAGAAAAATCTGAAGCACTCCTTTCTTTGCTTTTATATTCTACGCATTTTGGTTAAATTAAACAGAATCGGAAACAGACATTGAAATTTGAAAACACAAAAAACGCTTCCCTTTTTTTCCTCCAGATCAATGTTTTTTGTTTTTTTTTTTGCCTCCAACTATTCAAAATATGTATATATCACAAAATGAGGAATATTTAAATCACGAAAAAAGAGAAATCTTAGTGGAGCAAGAACAATAGGCCGGACCTTGAATAAGCTGTCAGGGTATAGTTTGATTGCTAGCTATAATAACAGGGTTGAAAAAAGCTGCTATGTGTGAGTGATGGGCCCCACTAATTCCATTGTGCAAGGAACGCGTGGCAAAGGCTGGGAAGCATGAGCCAAGATGCGGCTATGGAGCAGTATATTAGAGTCCTCTCGGATAACTCACCAGATTGGATGCACGCTTATTATTCTGCTGTAAGTTGGTAATTTTTTCATGTGTTGATTGATATATGTAAATATGTAGCTCGCGCTAATATATGGAACTATTATTTAGGATAATGATATTCAGGGTTCGACTAAATTGGAAAGTGTAAGTAAAATATCTAATCCAGATGTCGAAAGGTTGGTGATTGATTTTTCGTTCTCATGCTTTTTAGTTCTTTAACATCGGAGTGATATTGTTAGTCCATTTGAACAGATCAAAGACCTTATTACTATAAAATCAATTTCTCTGCAGGAAATCGGAAATCGGTTACAGTCCGGTTGGTGATTATAGCGAGGCCGTCCAATGTGTTGTCGAGAAGGTGAATGCTGAGTTAGTCTGTAATCCACATTGCATCAGAATATCTGGCAATTTTTAACAATTTTCCTATATCAAATTTAAGCTACAGCATTTTTCCAAATGAGAATATTTTACAGTGTTTGAAAAAATGTATAATGTCAAGAGTGTCAAATACCTGAGTTCTTGGGCAATTATCCTCTTCAAGTTTCTAACAAAAGGGAGTAGTTGGGAAACTCTATCTCAGATCTTGAATTTCCCATTAATGTCCTAGGCATATTAGCTTTATTTCAATACAACTATTTTTTGTTCCTTTTAATTTTCATGTTTCATTCACTGTTTAAAAGCACGACCTTTATGCTTATTTTGTGAATTGCGCATTAGCTTTAAAGACTCTTCGTATATTACTCTGGAAATGCTAATGTGCAAACAAAGTAGCATAGAGGTCGTGCTTCTAAATGTTAACTACTTTTCCTACTAATAATTATTTCATATGAATGAAGCAGAAATATATTTTTATCTCCGGAATAATCTAATTTTACTTGCCCGACTTAGGTAATATTTGCTTTTGGATCTTATCTTAATCTAGGGATCATTGTTTGGCATAGTTGGCCCGAGTTTACGGGAAAGTGCAATAACTTAGTATTTGTGGGCATTGTTGTTGAAGACCTAATCCGGTTATTGCAGGATGAGACGGTGTAGCAGGATAAATTTGCTAGTATTACCTCTTTATCAGTTGCTTCTTGGGACGAACTTTTCATGTAGTTTTTTTTTTTTTTTTAAATTCCTTTTAACTTTATATTTTTCTAATCTGTGGGTTTTACTCTGAAGTTCATGTGATTGTGGTGCCTACCATGGGAGTATGAATAAATTGGTCTTTATACAGTTTATTTAATTGGATTTGAACTGTGGACATGGATTAAGTACATTTTATCATGCTTCAGGGGCTGTGATTTTTCAGCTGGAGCCAAGTTAGGGGCGTGCTGGGAAAGATTGATGTTTGTTGCAATTAATAAATACTACTAATTATTTTTTAAAGGTTTCATGTTCGGTGTTATGCGTATATAAGCGCGGATGTTTTGCACGTTCATTGTTGTTGTCTTGTTCAGATTCTATCTACATTTTGTCCTTGTGAATATTTACAAGTATTGTGAAATATGTCTTTATAGTTGTTATTATCAGCTGGGTACTCCTCAATATAGCCAGTACAATATTTATTCTCTGAGACTTAGAAAGATGATGATGGATAGTTGGATACATATATATCTGGAAAGTGAAAGGAGCAAAGAAAGAAAAATATCATTGACCTTGTGGAGATAACCGGTGCTTTATTATACTTTATGAAAATTTGTGGTCAGGAAATGAAAATACAAGTCGAAACATAAAAGCTATGTTTAAATCTTGGGCAATTGCCAAATATACCTGAATATTGAATATTGGATAGTTGTTGTTGAATCGGGCTCTAAGAAAATACGTTTTTGTCGAATATTTAAAGTAATTATTCAACTTTATTTAAAACAAAGCAAGAGTAAAAATTTTATAAAGTAAGAAATTTTCGAATATTAAATATTTTTTTTTTTTTTTTGCTATTAACAAGTAAGAACTTTTCTGTTGTTAATAATAAATATATAATTATATTTTGCTATTAAGTAAGTGTTTTTTTGTTTTTGCAAAAATAAATAAATAAAAATTGTGTTTAGCAAGTAAAATACATATCAAAATATTTTCACATCAAGTAAGAGTTTTTTTGCAATCAAGTAAATAATTTCCGAATATTAATAAGATTTTTTTGGGAAATAAAAATTGCTGGAAAATTTTTCTGGTGATCAGAAAAAAAAAAACGTCGTTCAGTTGGTCTACCGGCGACGGCGGCAAAGGCAGCCACCCGATTGCCAATGATACGCCAAAAATATATCATTGTGTTTGTAACATCCATACATCCAATACATTATTTATTTATTTATTTATCATCATACAAAAAAAAAAATATATATAATTCTAGTCCCGAGCTCGTCGCCATAAATACGACTTCCTATTTAAATTTTAAATAATCTAAGAATTCTATTTAAACGAATTTATAGTTCGCAAGTCAGTGGTCCCTACCTCGTAAAAATGTCGTGGAAAGTCGAGTGGTATGCACGTAGTTGAAATCCTAAGTCCCCTTAATGCTCGTCACCTAATCAATTAGAAAATATATTTAATTAGTATTTTCATATTTAAAATATAATATAATATAATAATAATAATAATAATAATAATAATAATAATAATAATAATAATAATAATAATAATAATAATAATAATAATAATATAATAATTAAATACAATAATAATGTAATAATAATTAAAAAGTATATTAAAGGACTGAAAGTATTTTGAAAATGTGTTTTGGGCTGGATTGGGGTTATTGGAAATCTGGGTGTTCAATCAAAAAGATGGCTAAAGGCTGGGGGGTCAATCTGGGAACTTGGAGAATTTGATTTATAAGTTGGGTCTCACCCATAATCCCTTCCTCCTCCCGTCTCTTTCCCTTTTTCTTTCCCAAAACAAAATCGGCCAGACTCTCTCTCCCGTCTTCAATCGTTGTCGGCAGTAGAGCAGGCGGAAACCGGCGACGGCGCAGCACCCTCTTTCTTCCTCAATCGTCGTCGGCGACTGAACCATGGCGGCATCGGGTGGTGTTTGGCTGCAACCGGCGAGGGCGGGCGACGGAGAAACGGGCGGTTGTGTCCCCGCTCCGCTCTGTCCGAAAGGTGGGGCGACGGTGGTCAACGGCGGCGATTCAACATGTGGGGCCGCTGGGTTTCGGGTCGGCGACTGCTCGCAGCGGCGGACGACGGCGGCTTTCTTCCCAATACAGCGAATGGACGGTGGCCTGGGACGTCTCTCCTAGCGTAGCGCGAACTGTGTGGGGTCTCTGGGCGGCGGCCCTAGCGGCGACGACGGGGTGACTCGGGTTTGTCGGCTGGCAGAAAACGATGACCGTTCGAATATGGTGGTGGTTGTTCGGGCTTTGACTTCGGGCTGTACATATGGGCTGGTTCTCGGGGGTCTGTAGTTGGCGGTGGTTCGGTATGGTGACGGTGGTTTCGTGTGGCGGTTGTCGGCAGGTGGCTGTGGTCTTGCCGACGATTTGGTGAGGATGGTTCGGACGGTGGTGGTTTGGCTTCGGGTTTAACTCGGCAGTCGGTGATTGATGACGATTTTTCGACGTGTCGGGTTACGTCTTGAATGTTCGGGTTGTTGGCAGACGATGGGTGATTGGGGTATTTGGCTGGGAATCGCCGGGATGTTGGCGGTTTATGATGTTAGAAATGGTGATAGTTTGGGATTAGTCTCTTTGAAAAAAAAAATAATAGAGAAAACTTAGAAAACAAGATTTGGGTTGTTACCTGTGCTTGCGGCTATACGAGTAGAATTGTGAAGGTTGAAGGTGATGATTGAAACGGCTGAAGGAAAAAAAATATAAGATTTTGCTTATAAACCAAAGATGGGTTTAATTTAGGAAAGTTAGGGTGGGAGTTCAGTGGGCTCGGTTTGTTGATGGGCTCGTTTCTAAAGTTCAAAGGGAGTCAACCCAACTGACGACTTCAGTTTAAATCAATTAATTCCGTGAACGACCCAATAATATTTTAATAAGTAAAATAACTATAATATAATTAAATTATAATAATTTTTAGAAATCAAAATTATTTCGTATACGACTTGAAAGTAATTTAAATAAAGGAATTACTAAATAATTATAATAATTTATTAGAAGTTGATATTATAATTTTATTTGAAAA
>BMAC01000074.1:654321-659321 GCA_014905375.1 Phtheirospermum japonicum
TCGTTGATTTGGGATGAGCTCAACGTACTCAATAGTTACACCGACTTAACCAATGCAAAATCATACAACTCACAAATAGTACAATCGACCATAGAATTCATAGTTTTATCGTAGAAAATAAGTTGACTGCAGCTAAAACGCGCCGGGATATACCCGATGACCCCGTGTTTTTCAGGTACAAATGAAGATATCGAATGAAAGGGAAACGAGGAGGGGAATGAAAAGTCTTGATGTTGGTTTTATGTTTTAAATCTCGTTGCATTGTTTTAAATAAGGGTTGAACTAGACATAAAGAAGTGTTTTTGATTATAAATTACTTTTGATGGTGATTTGGGTTATTTATATTATGATCATTTCCGCTGCGTAATTCTTGAACGTTTTTAAAATGTAAATCTTTTAAATTAAAATTATGAAAAATTGGACATTTATTGTGACGCCAAGATTTCTAAATTCGATTGTTTAAAAATATAAACCATTTCTCGACTAAAGTGAAACCGGGGCGTTACAAAGGTGGTATCAGAGCCAAGGTTTTGATTGGTTCTATAGACTCGTTTCGTTTTTGAAAATCAAAAAGTTTATAAAATAAATATTTGGGTTACTTAAATAATCTTCATTCCTCCTCGTTGATCATTCGTCGATATCCTCAAGGTACCAAAGTTCATTATAATTGTTTAATCATTTATTTAAATTCCATGTTAATTCATAACTGCATTGTATTGGGTATGGATGTTTATACTTTGGATATGATTGCATTGTGTTGGGAATGGTTGTTTATACTTTTTGGTGTGATTGCTCTCCAAGGAATGAAGACTTTCGTGAGTTATTGTTTTCCAGAGGTCGACACGATTGGGTCATTCTGTTGACCAAACATCATTTGTGGCGCTAGGCCAAATAAGAAAATCCTAAGGAAAACCATGAAGAGGTTTCCAAAGGGAAGAAGAAGCGGGAACAGGGCTAATGAAGAAAACCCACCCCACTTCGACCAAACGATCGTTGAGGCTATGTACACGGTTTTCATCAACTTCTTCCAACGCCTTCAAGATAACGGTCTGGGGAATGGAGACAACAACTCGAAAGCAGTGGATCAGTTCCGCCAGTACCGACCACCAACCTTCAACGGGAGAGATGGACCCGATGCAGTGGAAGAGTAGTTTCGGTCGCTTAAAAGAATCTTTCGAATGATAGCGTGCGACGACGTGCAGAAGGTCACGTGTGCCACTTTTCAGCTAACTGAAGATGCTGACCACTGGTGGGAAGGTTATTGGAGAACCTGTTCAGAGGCGGAGCGAGACGCCTTCAATTGGAACAAGTTCAAGATGGTGGTTATGGAGAAGTTCTTTCCGCGCTCGTACCGCGATCAGAAGGAGACCGAGTTCCTGAATCTCAAACAAYGAAACTTGAKGGTCACTGAGTACGAGAGGAGGTTTAACCAGTTGAGCCGTTTCGCTACACACCTGGTGGACACCGATTTGAAGAAATCGTTGAGGTTCAAAAGAGGTTTGAGGGCTCAACTAGCGGGTATCCTTTCAGCACAAGGTGATCTCCCATACTCGGAAATGGTTAAAAGAGCCCAAGACGTGGAGTTAAGTCTTGGAATGGATGAGGTGAAGTCTAAACCCACTTCTTCGGTGGACAAGAGGAAGTGGGAAGGAGGAAGCTCCAACCATGGAAAACAACAGAAAACCGGTGGCGGAAACTTTCAGCAAGGGATGGACAACAAGCGCATGTGCAAAAGTTGCGGTAAGAGACATTTCGGAGAATGCCTCCTGAGGCAAGGAAAGTGTTACCGCTGCCATCAGAGTGGGCATACAGCGCCTTTCTGCACCGTGTCCGGTCAACGGAAACAAGGCGGTGGAGCGCCAAGGCCAGGACCGGCTACTGGAGGAAATGCTCGAATGTATGCCATGGCACGCAATGAGGCTGAAGAGAATCCTGGAGTTATAACAGGTATGTTGATTGTCTTAGGAATTCCTGCTTTTGTACTTTTTGATACGGGTGCTTCGCACTCTTTTGTGTCGAAGAAATTTCATGATTTAACTGAAGTTAAGAGAACTAGAGTAGAGGAACCCTTAGAGGTTAGTTTACCATCCGGAGACGTAATGATTACGAACTTGATGGATAAGGGAGTGAAGATCGATGTAGGAGGAAAGAATCTCGAGGCTGACTTGTATGTGATCGAAATGAAAGATTTTGACTTGATATTAGGAATGAACTGGCTCACGAAATATCAAGCGAAGATTTAATGTCGCGAAAGAGAAATAACTTTCAAACTCCCAGAAGGTGGAGAGATCAAGTTCTTTGGAGCCAAGACCAAGACGGTGCCACAAGTGATAACGGCAAACAAGGCCATGAAGCTGTTGAAGAAAGAGAGATGCCAAGGTTTCCTGGTGAACTTAGTGAGAAATCCAGCGGTCGAGGTGACACCGCACGAAGTGCCCATCGTCCGAGATTTTAAGGACGTCTTTCCGGAAGAGTTACCAGGATTACCGCCCAGTCGTCAAGTCGAGTTCACAATTGATTTGACACCAGGGGCAGCGCCTATCTCAAAGGCACCTTACAGGATGGCGCCGAAGGAACTTCAAGAACTAAAGGCACAAATCCAAGAGTTGTTGGATTTAGGTTTTGTCCGACCGAGTGTTTCACCGTGGGGAGCACCGGTCCTCTTTGTTAAGAAGAAAGATGGGTCAATGAGAATGTGTATCGATTATAGAGAACTTAATCGACTCACAATAAAGAACAAGTACCCATTACCTCGTATTGAAGACTTATTCGATCAATTAAAAGGAGCGAGTGTCTTCTCTAAGATCGACTTAAGGTCGGGGTATCATCAGTTGAAGATCAAAGAGAGTGACATTCCGAAGACTGCTTCCAGAATGAGATATGGACACTATGAGTTTGTTGTGATGCCTTTCGGGCTAAGCAATGCTCCAGCAGTGTTCTGGATTTGATGAATAGGGTTTTCCACCCCTACTTGGATAAGTTCGTCATAGTCTTCATCGACGACATCTTAATCTTTTCGAAGAATCAAGAAGATCACGAAGAACACTTACAAATAGTGTTGGGAACACTTCGCAAGGAGAAGTTGTATGCAAAATTTAGTAAGTGTGAGTTTTGGATGGACTGGGTAGTGTTCCTTGGTCACATCGTCACTGCTCAAGGGATAGAAGTGGATCCATCTAAGGTTGAAGCGATAAATGGATGGGCCACCCCCACGAATGCGAGTGAAGTTCGCAGTTTTCTGGGTCTAGCAGGCTACTATCGAAGATTTATCGAAGGATTTTCTAAGATAGCTGTGCCGATGACTCGACTTACGAGGAAAGGGGAGAAGTTTGTTTGGAGCACGAAGTGCGAGGACAGTTTCCAAGAGCTGAAGAAAAGACTCACTTCCGCACCCGTCTTGACAATTCCCGACCCAACGAAGGACTTCGTTATTTATAGCGATGCGTCGAAACAAGGTTTGGGTTGCGTCCTGATGCAACATGGGAAAGTAGTGGCTTATGCGTCACGACAACTCAAAACCCATGAGATGAACTACCCTACGCATGATTTGGAACTCGCGGCCGTAGTTCATGCTTTGAAGATCTGGAGACACTACTTGTATGGAGGCAAGTGTGAGATTTTCACCGACCATAAGAGCTTGAAGTATTTGTTCACTCAGAAGGAGTTGAATATGCGTCAAAGAAGATGGTTGGAATTGGTTAAGGTTTACGACTGTACCATTAGCTACCATCCAGGGAAGGTGAATGTGGTAGCCGATGCGTTGAGTCGTAAAGGAAGACTGATGAGTTTACTGTCCGAACAAGATAAGTTGGTTGAGGAGTTCGCCAAGATGAAGATCGAGATGGTGATACCTCCAAAGAACACAAAGGGGATCTTATCATCCTTAGTGGTGCAACCAACTTTGAGAGAAAGGATCAAGGAAATTCAAACTCAGGATGGTTTCATAAACAAGATGAAGGAGAAAGTGCGGAAAGGAACCATTAAAGGTTTTGTTTTAGCAGACGATGGAGCTTTGTTTTATGAAGGGAGGATTTGTGTTCCAAAGGACGAGGGTCTAAGGAAAGAAATTCTGGAAGAAGCCCATTGTACTCCTTACACTGCACATCCTGGTGGTACCAAGATGTATAAGGACTTGAAGACAGCGTTTTGGTGGAGGAGCATGAAGAGAGACATTGCCACTTTTGTAGAAAAGTGTTTAGTTTATCAGTGAGTCAAGGCTGAACACCAACGACCGTCGGGTTTGCTAAGACCACTAGAGATTCCAGAATGGAAGTGGGATCATATCTCGATGGATTTCGTGGTAGGTTTACCGCCATCGACGAGAGGTAACAAGGCAGTTTGGGTGATAGTAGATCATCTAACCAAGTCAGCTCACTTTTTACCGGTCAAGATGACCTTCAACATGGAACAATATGCCCAAATCTATATTCGTGAAATTATTAAGTTGCACAGAGTACCGGTCTCGATTGTTTCGGACACAGACACGAGGTTCACCTCGAACTTTTGGAAGAGCTTGCAAAGTGCTTTGGGCACTAAATTGAAGTTCAGTACGGCTTATCATCTACAGACAGATGGTCAAACTGAGAGGACTAACCAGGTCATGGAAGATATGCTGAGAACTTGCATACTTGACTTGGGAAGTCAATGGGAAGGTTTATTACCATTGGTAGAGTTCGCTTACAACAACAGTTACCAATCCACCATTAGTATGGCATCGTACGAGGCTTTGTACGGAAGGAAGTGTAGATCTCCTTTGTACTGGGACGAAGTAGGGGAGAGAAAGATTTTGGGCCCCGAACTAGTCCAAGAGACGATTAAACACATTTCCACGATCCGAGATCGAATTAGGACTGCGCAGGATCGACAAAAATCTTATGCGGACCGTCGAAGAAAAGATTTGCATTTTGAAGTAGGTGATAAAGTGTTTCTGAAAGTAGCGCCAGTSCGAGGTGTTGTAAGATTTGGTCAAYGGGGGAAGTTGAAGCCAAGGTACATAGGGC
>BMAC01000074.1:664321-677341 GCA_014905375.1 Phtheirospermum japonicum
CCTCTTTTCTAGATTTTTTCAACGACCGAGATGAGACGGGTCCTTTAACCCCTGAGATTGGTAAAGAAATTTTCACTGCCCTTTCATCTTTCCTTTTGCTACTTAGTTGATTCGTGTTTCATAATGATCTGATCTTTCTCTTCTTTTCTCTTTTTCTTTTTTTAGTAAATATGATGCAAAGGATAATCATCGCACGTCAGAGGGAGGCAGCGGCAGCCTCGGAACAGCGACCTCCAGAGGCGGGGCCTCCTTCAGCGGAAGTGGGAGGCTCAGGGACCTCCCCCATCCAGAGGCGGAGGTGATCGTTCCTGCCGATTTTGGAGAGGAGAGGACTTGCCCACCTGTGAAGAGGGCCCGCACTGGCAAGTATGGGGCGTCCATTTCTGGGTCAAGGTAGCCAACCCCAACGCTACTTGGTTCACTAACGCATCCATCCTCAACTGCTCTGGGTCAATAGCAGTTCAGTTCATCCAGGGAAAATGCCTAAATGCTGACCGAGCCACCTTGGAGAAGTGGTCTGATCCTGAACTCATCAAGTCTCTGTGTCAAGATGAAGTCAAGGTGAGTTTTCTTCCCTTGCCTTCTCTTTTCCCTTCTCTCTCTCTTTTTTTTATACTCTATTAAGTCTTTCCTCTTTCTTCTTAGGCGGCGGCCGAGAGGTCTATTCTGGTGGCCAGGGCTAGGGTGTCCTTGATGAATGCGGATCTGGCCAAGGAGCATAAGAAGCTGCAGGAGAAGGAGAGGAGATTGTTCAATATGTGCATGGAAAGAGGGGCCGAGCTGAAGAGGCTTAAGTTGGAGCGGAGATGAAGAAGGCTGAGAAGAAAGTTCTGGAGGTGGCCAGAGCTAGGCGCGCGACGAGGCCTTATCTGAGGCTCGGAGTCTGGCGGATGACGCCCTGGCTCAGGCATGCGAGGAGGGAAATACAAAGTTCCTTAAATCCGAGGAGGGGCTGAGGTTGATCCAGTTATCCAGGGAGGTTACTCGTCGAGCCTTTCTTGGATCTAAAGATCTCTATCAATTGCTCGTCCCCGAGGCCAAGGTGTATTATCACTTCGGTCCGGACACCCAGGACAATTGGGTCAAGGATCAGCCTACTCTTCCTTTTAACCGAGCAGAGCCGCTCAAGACACCGCCTAAGCCTACCTCATTCTCCTATGTGCCAGAGCAGGATCGCTTGCACAGGCTCAAGGCTCATGAGTTTCTCGAGCACGTCCTCATAACTTTCCATGCTCTTGCCTCCGTTCCAGAGCTGCTCCAGCCAGACCAAGCCATAACTCTTGCTCTTCTTGCATCTACTCTCTCCCCAACCTTCGCTGGTCTGGGTGAGATACTTGGTGGGGCGTCTCCCGGTGTCTTGCCTGCGGAGGATGCCATGGACCAGCTTGCTACAGAGTTGGACGTGGAGATTTAGGCATAGGTTGGCTCTTCTTTATTTTCCTGCTCTGTCCATAGATAGATCTTTTTTGTTTTGCCTGTGTGGCCGATCTATCTTTTGTACACTCTTGCCTGTAACTTGAATAATCTTGTCATTTAGTAAATTTTAAGGTTTCCTTGATTTAAGGAAACCCTACTACTATTCTCTCTTGATCACATGCCTTGCTTTTATTTATATACATGCTTTTCTTTTACGCATTTCATTTTCATTATGGCTTCTTGCTCTTTGCTTGAAGATATTGATACTGTAAAGAGAAAAAATCTCTCACTTTTCACTGAGAACTTCAAACTCTCCGACAAACTTTCTACTCTTCGCGAAACATTTTCGCAAGTATGCAGACTTTTGGATAGGAAAAGGTAGAAGAAACGCTATTGCAAGCGTGAATGGGCTGAGCTCCACCAGCTCAACCGCCAACTAGAGGAGGAAAAGGCCGATTTACTCGAATCAGTATGTCGGCTGACCATCGCCGCTAGAGAGGCTCATTCTATTTCAGGGTGGGCGGATAGGTATCGTCAGCGTCTCCATGAAACCGAGTGCAAGCTGTGGCGTATCTGCCGGATTCTGGCTTCTGACAAGAGGGCTTCTTCCCATGGCTGATTTTTATTTCCATTATTGGTGTATTTTCCAGATTTTTATTGTTTCTATGTGCGTCCCCTTTTTTCTGCTTCTTATGCTTTAATCAAGATCGCCAATCTTTGTTATGAGAAATGGCATAGGTATTTTTTCGCTTCTGTTTTTCCCGTGTAATCCTGACGTTAAATTTTAGCAAATGATCTTTTTCGGGCAAAACCCTTGCCAATAATTAGGTCTGGCTTCTCTAGATAGCTTTTAGCCAATCCTGTCTTTACTGACAATCAGGCCAGGAAAACTGGGGCATCCGCCCTTAGCAAGTCCTGGCTTTACTGACAAACATGTCAGGAAAAATGGGCATCCGCACTTAGCCAATCCTGACTTTACTAACAATCAGGTCAGGAAGAATGGGGCATTTGCCCTTAACCAATCCTAAATTTACTGACAATCAGGTCAGGAAAAATGAGGCATCCGCCCTTAGCCAATCCTGGCTTTGCTGACAATCAGGTCAGGAAAATTGGGGGCATCCGCCCTTAGCCAATCCTGGCTTTACTGACAATCAGGTCAGGAAAAATGAGGCATCCGCCCTTAGCCAATCCTGGCTTTGCTGACAATCAGGTCAGGAAAAATGGGGCATCCGCCCTTAGCCAATCCTGGCTGTACTGACAATCAGGTCAGGAAAAATGGGGCATCTGCCCTTAGCCAATCCTGGCTTTACTGACAATCAGGTCAGGAAAAATGGTGCATCCGCCCTTAGCCAATCCTGGCTTTACTGACTATCAGGTCAGGAAAAATGGGGCATCCGCTCTTAGCCAATATTGGCTTTACTGACAATCAGGTCAGGAAAAATGAGGCATCCACCCTTAGCCAATCCTGGCTTTTAAAATTTTATTGACATTCAGGTTTGCTCGCAATAAGATATGGATAAACTCAAATCGTCATTATATAAATAAGTTTCGTAAAATAATCTTACACATAGTATTTTCTTAAATTTGATACATTCCACACTCGGGGTACTCCGACTCCATCCATTTGTTCTAACTCATAAGCTCCGCCTGCCAGAACTCTAGTGATTTTAAACAGTCCTTGCCAAGTGGCATCCAGTTTTCCCTTGGCTTTTCCTAGGTCAGCTCTGTGTAACACTAGGTCTCCCACTTGAAAACATCTCTTTATAACTATTTTGTTATATGCCGCTCGAACTCGTCCTCTTATGTGTTCCATCCACGCTCTCTCTTTTCCTCAACCAAATCCAATGCATCCTGTATTAGTAATTCATACTGATCCTTATCGAAGCTTTGGATCCGGTGAGTTTCCAGACCTAGTTCAGCGGGGATAACATCGGCCATGCCATATACCGGGCTAAATGGGGTTTCTCCAGTACTTTCCTTGGGATTAGTGCGATAGGCTCAGAGGATTGAACTGAGCTCCTCTACCCATTTGCTGCCTGACCTCTCAAGGAGTGCCTTGATCCCTTGCACCAAAATGCGATTGGTCACCTCGACTTGACCATTTGCCTGAGGATGATAGAAAAATATGAAGTGTTGGTCTATCTTCATCTTAGTGCACTAGGCTCTGATCTTAGCTCCCATAAACTGAGTGCCATTATATGAGATCAGGATCATGGGAATGCCAAACCGACACACTATTTGTTTTCACACAAAGCCCATCACCGCATCTTTAGTAATTTTTGCCAGGGCTTCGGCCTCTGCTCATTTGCTAAAATAATCAATGGCAACAATCAAGAACTTCTTTTGAGTTGGAGCCGTAGGGAAGGGTCCGACCAGATCTATCCCTCATTTTGCAAAGGGCAGGGAGAGCTCATCGTCATGAGTTCCTCCGCCGGCCGATGAACCAGAGGAGAGATCCTCTGGAATTTATCACACTTCCTAACAAAGTCTTCTTCTTCCTTTTGCAACAATGGCAAAAAATAGCCGTCTCTCATGAACTTGCTTGATATATGATTACCGCAGCAGCCTTTGTGAATTTCTCTAAGAATATGGGCGCCTTCCTTCCAGCTCAGACATCTTAGAAGAGGTTTTACAAACCCTCTCCTGTACAATTCACCTTTGATCAGGCAGAAGCTAGAGGATGTGATCCTTATCTTCGTTGCCTCTCTTTTATTATCTGGTAGCTCTCCTTTCTCCAGATATAATCTGATCGGATAACGCCAATATGTCTCCTCTTCTAACGTATGCACCTCTTCTTCTATAAAATCCCGGTATTCCATTAGGAGAGTGATTACTTTTCCCTAACAGTCTGTTACCGAGTTGGCTACCTTGGCTAGGTAATCAGCTCGGCCATTTTCTTCTCAGGGAATTTGATGGAATGTTAAAGAGCTCAGACCACTGGCCAGTTCACGAAATTGATTCAAATATCTTTCCAGGTGTTCTTCCCTGGTATCGAATCCCTCTTTTATTTGTTTGCATATAAGCTACGAGTTTACTCGCGCACATACTTGAGCTGCCCCTAAATATTTTGTAATCTAGACTCCTCTCAGCAAGGCCTCATATTCTGCTACATTATTGGATAAATGGTAGTTCATGCATACTGCATACTCAGTGGTTACCCCTTCTGGGTTTATCAATATTATCCCTGCACCATAGCCGAGGTTGCCGACAGATCCATCGGTATAGATCGTCCATTCCTTTATCTCCTTGGGAGAGCTGGTCATCTCCTGCATGAAGTCCACCAATGCCTGGGCCTCAATTGTTGTTCGTGCCTCAGAGTTGATATCAAACTCACTGAGCTCCATTATCCACTTCACCAAGCGTCCCGAAGCCTCCAGCTTATCCATAACTGCCTTTAGGGGTAAGTTAGTTCTGACCACCACGTTATGTGAGAGGAAATAAGGGCGGATCTTGCGGGCCATCCTGACTAGAGACAAAATGGCTCTTTCCACCTCTACGTACCGAAGCTCAGCATCATGCAAGATTTTACTCCAGTAGTATACCAATTTTTGCACCCTGCCTTCTTCCCTAATCAGGACCGTGCTGACCGCTTGCTTTCCCATGGATAAATACAAGACTAGGGGCTTTCCCTGGACAGGTTTGGTAAGCAATGACATTCCGACCAGGTACTCTTTTAGCTTTTGAAATGCATTCTGGAATTTCTCATCCCACTAGAACGGGGCTCTTTTCCGTAAGGCTTGAAAAAATGGTAGACTCTTCTCACCTGAGCGCAAAATAAACCTGCTCAGGGATGCTATCCGTTCGGCCAGGCATTGCATCTCCTTGACATTTTTCGGAGGCTGCATATCCATGATAGCTTTAACCTTCTCTGGATTCACCTCTATCCCTTTTTCCGTGACCATAAAACCCAGGAATTTTCCAGCCCTTACCCCAAATATGAATTTCTTGGGGTTGAGCTTCATTTTGTACTTCATCAAATTGTCGAAGGTTTCCCTCAAGTCATCAAAGTGTGAAGCAAGCCTCTTTCATGCTCTTAACCAACATATCGTCCACATAGACTTCCATGTTGCGCCCGAGCTGATTTTGTCCACTAGCCTCTGATACATGGAACCCGCATTCTTAAGTCCGAACGGCATGACCACATAGTAATAAGTTCCCTTCGGAGTTATGAAATAACTCGCTTCTGATCTTCTCTAGCTAGCCTAATCTGGTGATTTTCCTTCGAGGCATCCATCATACTTAGAAACTCACAACCCGATGTGGAATCGACCAGTAGGTCTATCCCCGACAGTGGATAATGATCTTTAGGGCAGGCCTTATTAAGATCACGAAAGTTAATGCACATCCTCCAATCCTCTTCCATTTTTGGTACTAAGACTGCATTAGAGAGACATTCTGGGAACTATATTTCCCGAATATGCCCAGCCTTTAGAAATTTTTCCACCTCTGCCTCAATAATGGCCTCCTTTTCTGGCCCAAAGTTACGCTTTCTTTGCTTCACCGGCTTTATTGTCGGGCTAATGTTAAGGTGGTGCTCAGCTACTGCTGGGTTTATCCCGATCAAATCATGGGGAGACCAGGCAAATATGTCTGTGCTGCTTCTAAGCAGAGCTACCAAATTCCCCAACACTTTAGGGTTGAGTGTCGTCCCTACGCGCAGGAATTGACTGTCGTCTCTTGGTACTACCTCAATTGTCATCAAACTTTCCTCTCTCTAAGCTGGGTTAGGTCTGGTGTCCTCTATCCTTGCCTTTTTACATCTCTCGTCTTCTTCATTGTGTCGTATGCTATCTACGTACGTGCGTCTTGCCATGGACCTCCCCTACCCCGTCCTGGGCAGGGAACTTCAACTTCCTATGATGACAGAGATCACAGCTTGAAATTGACTCATTAATTGTCGCCCTAGCATGACATTATACGCGGAAGGTGCGTTCACTATCAGAAAGCGTACCGACCTGGTATGTCTAAACGGTACATCCCCTAGCGTCACCAGGAGATTCACCACTCCTAACAGTATCAGGGCTCCCCCTGCGAAGCCAACTAGTGACTTCGTGACTTCCTCCAGATCCATATTTAAGCTCAACTATCAAAAACATTCGTAGAACATGATATCGACCGAACTACCCGTGTCTACAAAGATTCATCTTATCGTGTAGTTCGCGATGGTGGCTATGATAACCAAGGCATCCATGTGAGGGGCCAGGATGCCATTCTCATCTTCTGACCCAAAGCATATGTTTGGGCTCGATGCTAATTGCCCTACCTTACTCGCTTTCAGTGTTAGGTCTTTCGCAACGTGAACATAATTGTTTTGGGTTCTCCTGGAATGCTCATCCCACTCGTCCCCTATAATCATCAGGATTTTGCCCCTTATCTCTTGAGTCTGGTTACTCCTTCTCCCATCATTTCATCCGCTATCCAGCTCGCGCTTGTTTCCCTGAGGTTGATCTCGCCTGCGAGATTCAGATCTGGACTCCTCCCGTCTCGCCTGTACAAACTCTTTGATGTGCCCCGCCTGCACCAACCTCTGTATCTCATCCTTCATGTGGGTGCACTGATCTGTATTGTGACCATACCCATTATGGTATCGGCAAAATCGGTCAGATCTTTCTTTCCTTGGCTTCTGGGAATAACTTCTAGGCCATTTGATATTAGGGTGTCGCTCAATTACCTAAAGAATCTCCCCCTGGGGTGTGGATAGAGGTGTGTACCTATCAAAACGGGGTCTTCCTCCAACTAGATCAGTCCTGGGTTTCTTCATCGGGATCCTGTCCTCCCTGTCAGGTCGATCCCTTCTCTTTTCTCCATCCTCCTTGATCTTCAAGGCCTCCTCTAGATGAATGTATCTTTCTGCTCTTTCTAGGAGCTCCCAAAATTTCAGCACTGGCTTTACGACCAACAACTCGAAAATTTCCCCTCTCCTGAGTCCCTGAGCCAAAGTGTTAACGAAGAGCTCCTCAGACGCTGATGGAACTTCTAGCTTTGAATCCGTGAATCGTTTGATGTATACTCGCAGATCTTCGTTCTCTTTCTGTTTCAAGCTGATAAACTCCAGTGGCATTTTTCTGGTACTTCCTGCAGCTGGTAAATTGGTGCAAGAATGCCGAGCTAGATTCGTCAAAGTTGCTTATAGAGGGCGGAGGCAACTGGCTGAACCAGAGCTGGGCAGACTTCGTAAAGGTCATCGGAAAGACCCTAAACATGACGACGTTAGAGAGTTTGTGTAAACTAGCCGCAAT
This sequence comes from Phtheirospermum japonicum, assembly GCA_014905375.1. NCBI lineage: Eukaryota > Viridiplantae > Streptophyta > Magnoliopsida > Lamiales > Orobanchaceae > Phtheirospermum > Phtheirospermum japonicum. Next base: position 671,977 of record BMAC01000074.1, read on the forward strand.
CTCAAATTGGCTCAGATGATCCCGTAGGTGTTTTGTTCCATTGTATTCAAAGCCCATGGACCGGTAAGAAGCCGGTAAATCATCGTGCATAACCGCCTCTGTAAATAGGGTACCTCTCCGCGCTGGCGCCAAGCCCGTGTTCGCCATCTTTCTATTAACCTCCCCGACCTCTATCTGTAGATTTTGCATCTGCTCAGTGAGGTCTGGGTTAGTTTTGCTCGATGTATCGCTTTCAGAAGCAGACAAACTCTCCTCTTCATCATGGAGGGAGTTCTGACCGTGCGCTGGGTTATTCGTGGTGGCTTCGTCTCCGGTAGCTGATCCGCCTTGGAAGGGGGCGACGAGAGCTCGACGAATTTTTTGTCCACAACTACCTTCACTGCCTTGCCGATGAGGTCAGATATTTGCCTTAGAAAAGAATCGTTCAGCAATCCATCGTCAGCTTGCGTGGTTCTACTAGGAGGGGGTTGCGTTGTGCCTGGTCGAGCTACCGCCGACGGTTCTGCCGCTTCTGGTACACCCGTGGGTATGGCAGATCTTGGCGTGCCACCCAGCTCCGCCACCAAGTTCCGCCGAAGTCCATCTGATGCAATGTTTTTTTATCATGTCTTAGCCTTATTTTTCCCACAGACACGCCCAGAAACACCTTCTCCTTTGCTTAAGAATATCCCGACCTGTTTCAATAAAAATACGTTAGAAAGGAACACCGGAGGTTTTCCAGTGAAAACCTCTCCGATGCTTAAGTCAGTTAGTTTTGATTGGCATGAGCAAAGGTGAGAGAAGAATGCTAATAATCGCGTACCTCTTAGCCCTGAGGTTTAGGTATTTATAATTTCTCATCAAGTGGGGCCTTTCCGAGATCCCGGAAATAGAATTCCGTGAATCTCAGGCTTTTATTCATAATGATCAGGTCATCTTCTTTCCTTCTAGGGGAAGCTAGATCAGGAAAGTGCTAGATCATCCCCTCATATTCTAGGAGAGGTCAGATTAGGACAATATTCAGAGTGAGCTAGATCAGAACAGTGCTCTCCTTTGGTTCCTGAACTGAACCTCACAACTTTCAGTAGCATTAGTTCAGATCAGGGTGATATTCAACCAGGTCTACCCAAACCAGGTCTTGATTTCAAGCCAGGATCTATTAAGGGCACATCATATATTATCTCTCCAATATTCCCAGAGACTTTATATGAGTGAAATATGAATATTTTCTCGCCAGGGGGTGCTCAGAAATGGTTGAAGTAGTTGAATAGGAAGATTATGATCATTATTAGGATCATTATAAATAAAAAATCAAAACATCTCGATACATTGTATTAAAAGGAAGAAAAAGCACAAGACCGCCCCTTTAGTTTACGTTGAAGAATGAGCGTGTTTTTGGGCCATCATATAATGAGACCCTCCCATAATTCTATTGGAATTGACTACTAAATCAAGAGGCTAAACTCGATTTACCTTTTTGGCATAGCCGAACTCCTCAAATAATTGACATGTGTAGCTACATAGTATTTCTCTTTAATACTACAAATAATTTAAATCAATAAATTGGAGCTCCCCCGACAAATTATATGGTGCACCCGGGCACCATGAATCGTGAACCCGTTCCCACTACTTAATTAATCCCTCGCGTGTGAACAAGTCTCTCAAACCTCGATCTCTGAATCGAACACTCTCTCTTTGCTCATGTCCCCGATCTCTCTACCGTACCCAACTCTAACAACAATTCTCCCGCAATCGCATTGGTGGTGAGCTCCATGTGAGTATCCATCTTCACTTATCTCTCTTAGCTGCAGCTTTTTCTCTTTTCGATGACGCTCGATACCATATGTTCTCCGACGATTAAATTGTGCCGAGATATATTTATCTGATGATTATTCTAATTTTATATTCTACGAGGAGAGCTATCCTCTGATTGCAATGGATGAGAATCAATTGTTTGGTAATCTCTTTTATTTTGAATTTATTTTTTATGTATTCAATTAGTCTATGTAATTTTTAATTCTGATTTTGATTTAAATTCTCTTTATTGCAGCTCCTACGACTGTTCCTACAAATATTTTGATTTCCAGTGATTATTGTAGGAGTTCAAACATTCATAAGATTAGTTCGATTTCTATTGCAAATTATTTTATTACAGTTTTTTGTTTTCTGGGACCTTTTCATTTCAGTTACTATTTTTGTTGATGAATATGGTAACAATGATATATGATAGTTATATACGATGTATATGATATATGTGATGAATATGGTATGTGCATTCCTGGATTATTTATTTTGCTGATGAATATGTGATAGCTATATATGCTGATATATGACAATTACATATGATAATATATGGTAGTTATATGTGATTTTATATGAGTAGTTAGTTCCATGTGATGAATATTATGTGATATTCTTCCTTGGTTTTCTGTTTTATGCTGTGAGTTCTATAAATGTTGATATTGAGTTAGTTAAGAAAGTTGTGAGTATGTGGGATGATGATTTGGTGGGTATAATTTTAAATTCTTATGTAGATGCTTTTGAGTTGTATAATGACCATGCGTTTTTAAAGAATGGTTAGTGTTAGGAAGGGTAAGCAAATGCATTGATCCTTCATTGAGTGGCATTGCTCGACACTCTCAATGTAGTAGTGAGAGAGGTAGGTGGAATAGGAAGGAGAAAAGTGTAATTGAAAAGAGTTTTAACCAAACGAAAGAGAAAGTAAAAGAGCCCAAGTCGCCGAGCCACAAACTAAGAAGGTTGTAGAATCTTCTCTAATTTTTTCATCACATCCACTATCTTTCTTTTTCTGAATCTAATAAACAAGACCGGGACACCGATATTAAATTTAATATGTTTTTTTGCAAGATAGTATTGTTAAATTTGTCATAGATGGATATGTTGTGCATGTGAATGTTGGTCCAAATATGGGCTCAGATTTAGTAGTCGTTAGTCTAAATACGAGGTTTAAACTTGCACCATTGCCACATTCATTAACTTGTAATTCCTTAAGCTAAAGTCGGTTGATGGTTAGACTTTTTGAATAATATGGATGCACAACTTTTTTATATATAAAATATCAACATGTGATTTACTTTTTTTATATGGATGCACGATTTTGAATTTTTATTACGTTTGTGATGATATATTACAGTTATATGCTATAATACACACACACAAACACATGATACCAACATAAAATGAATGCGATAGTTATATGTGATGAATATTGAGATTATTTCAGTTTCATGCTTTGTTGGATTTTTCTTTTTTATTGATGAATAGTTTGATTAACATGGTCTTTTTCGTGCGTGATGAATATGTATTGTGCGTGTGATGAATATAGTATGTGTGTTTTATATTTTGACAGACTCTAAGAGTTATTTGATATCTATTATCAAATTGTGTGGTTGTTTATATACTACAGGTTTTACTGTGAAGTGTTAAAAGTAAGGAAAAAATGTTAGAATGTAGTAGTTGAATTGAGTGAGATTAATCATTTTAGGCTATGGTTTTTATGCATGGTTTTTCATTTAGTTTTCTTTTAAGTTAACCATCTAATAAAGGTATAATAATATAAGAAGTCAGAAAACATGATTTCAGTCTAGAAACACCTTTTTGGCGTATAAACCATCCAAAACCTGATCCATATTGCATTAGATGATAAATGACAAAGATATGTGATGATATATATTAGTGATATGTAATGATATATGGCAGCAAATCATTTCTCAAATTATATGCTAATACAAGTATATATATCATACCATACAATTTACAGTTAAATAAACTGTCTTTATATCATACAAAAATTTAAACAAACAATTAAAAACCCATTCTCATATCCAAACCCCAGCCATACAAATCATCATAACAACAATCATGCAATACGAATACCAAGCACAAAAACAAGATTTCACAAAAAATCACACAAAATTGTTTATAAACCGAAATCAGAAACCCACATCCCCAAATCCAGACACAGTTAAGTCGATGCTAAAACCAAGTCCAAAATTCAGAACCACCAATCTTCAGCCCGATTCGTTCGAATATCTTTGAATAAGAAACTAAAGTAGAATGACAACATTTGCATCGGTCTTGGTGCTTCTTTTCATTCTGGCCCATCATGATAATTGTTGTATAATACTTTGCTCACAATAAATTCATTATGTCCTTGTCTTATTGAAAGAAATAAGGAAAAAACAAATATAAATAAATTTAAGAAAAAAATGTATATAGTTTTAGTTAAAATTACTTACTTCATCTTTCATGAAATATGCTACCCGACTACATTCCCTTTATAGGTTTCTAAATATCGCATATAATAAACCCATAATCAACATTATTTTATCATGATCTCTAATGCATTCTAACTAATGTTTGCTTAAATTTGTCAAAATCAACATCCCGCTTAAGATTGTTGAGTTTCAAATATTAGAAGAATTTTGTTACCCGATATAATTAGAAAGAATCATGAAAGAAATTGTGAAATAAAATGTGTAGCCACTGTGTAATGAAATGCACAAGCGATGTGAGATGAATGTGACCATGAGATGAACATGTCTATAATAATTCCTTTATACTTACAAGCTGCATTGGGACATTATCGTACTTAGCGAAAATACTGGTGCGGTGTGTAAGTGTTTGTTAGCAAGTAAATCAATGGATTGGTTTCCGAAGTTAATGCATGCACTCCAATAATGGTTTTGTTTCAACACAGAGAAAAATACCTATAACTATTCAACCCAGTTCACCATGTACCATCTCCAAGACTTGAGTTATTCTCCATTCTTATTTGCACTTTCATAGTTAGTTTCATCTTTTTGTGTTTTTTGTATATTTAGCTCGTTTAAAAAAATTTTATTTATTTTATTTTTTCAAGGTTTAAAATTAAAACGATGAAAAAAATCATAGATGAGTCAAGCGGTCCGGAAAAGGAAAATGGAAAATAAAATTAAAAGGTATGAGGAAGTTTTTTCCCAAAATGTAAAAGGAAAAGCATAAGGAGAAGATATAAAAGAGAGATGAAGGAGATGGTAGAAATTAGGGTTTTTCTTATTCATCAAAGACTCCCTTTATATAGTGCATCAATTACATATTTTCATAATAAATAAAGATAACAAGTACCTAAATTGTCCTTCATCAGTTACTTGTTGACGAAGGCACGCTAATTGTGTTTTTCCTTCAACACAAAATACTTTTTAGATCTAATTTAAACTTCTCAAGATTGGAGTTTTACTTTAAATTCAATTTTGAGATCTTAATTATCCTCATGGGTTATATGTATGTTTTCTTATATTCTTATATTTAACTAATCTTAATTTTTTTTATTGCCTATATATATATATATATATATATATATATATATATATATATATATATATAT
>BMAC01000074.1:678176-694558 GCA_014905375.1 Phtheirospermum japonicum
CTCCATAAACCTGAAATTATAGTTTAAGTAGCAAAATTTATTTTTAAACAAATCAAAAAAGATAAAAAAATATATATATATATAATGGATTTGAATTAGGCTTATGATATTCATGATTGTGCTTGCTTTGTGTTTTGGTAGTTCTTTATCACTTTAGGTTAAAACCGTATTTATGGTTCAAGTGAGTTTAGAACCTCAATTGAGAATTTGTTGTGTATTTGGTTGAGGATTGTGATTGACAACCCCGATTTATAGATTAAGTGTTCGATAAATTATTAATTATTCGTGGAGATGAGTCTAGTGCCTTAGACTCTTATTTTTGTATTGGTTTTTTAAAACTAGTATTCATGAAGTTCTTGTCTTCAATTACTTTCTTTCAAAATCCCATTTTGAAATGCTTTTGGTTTTAAATCTCATTGTTGTTGTTAGCTTTCAAAAATCAAAATGTGAACGAGAGTTTATACTAAAATTTTGTTTTCTAATCTTCTCTTTCATGTTACAAAAATGAGAATCACTTCCGATTAGTCTTCTTTTTGAGATACGACTTGAGTCACTGCACCAGACTACATTCAACCTCGTTCTCTTAACGATGAATCTTAAAATATTTAGAAAAATAGTATGTTTGAGATCACTTCAAAATTTGAGATATACTAGGATAACACAAAGCTAATACACTTTCATAAGCATCACACACAATAATAATATATGAGAATAGTTAACCTTCAAAAAAATCAAATAATTTCATTATATATGTCATCATACAGAGTACACATCCATCACATAAAGAGTTAATATTAATATCTCATCACACACACATAGTGCATACTCATCACACACAAAAATAATAAACCTTACAACTAATCAAGTAATATCGTTTCATATCCATTACATACAGAGTGCATATTCATCGTATACAAATCCCATATACCATCACATGTACAATTCATATTCAACATGCACAAAATAAATATGTAAAAATAGCATTGATTCAATATTTATCACATACATAGTGTCCAACACAAAACTCATATACCCTCACCCATAGAATCCATATACCATCACACTCAAAATCAATATGTAAAAATAGTAAACCTTATAAAAAAATTCAAACAATGGGACTCCATATCCATCGCGTACAGAGTACATATTTATCCAAAAAAAATTATATACCATCACGTATATTCAATATACTATCACACACATAGACAACCTCTTAAATTTTTACTAAAGATATCCAAAATATTGTCAGAGTTGCATTCAAAATCCTAAAATCAAAATGAGGAATTATATAATTTCACACAACCACCTAAAATTTTATATAAAAACATTGGAAAGAAAATCCATCATTTTTAAGCAATAAAAATTAAAAAAAAAAAATAGCAATAGAGGAAGAATGCTGAAGAACTAGTGCAAGTAAAATATATGGAGTTATCGAAGTCAATGCGATGGATAAAGGATGAATGATGAGGATCAGTTGAAGGACTTACCAGAGTCGATGAGTTGCCAATGTTTTTGGAAGAGAGCATTGGAGATTAGATGTGCGAGTTCTTGGGAGAATCGCAAGAGAGTGGGGAGGAATTCTTTTTTCTTCTGAATATTGAGTTTTTTTTTTTAATTTTGTGTGAAATCAATGGGACGCATGTAGAGTTTGGGGAGGGAAAGTGGTAGACACTTGGTAAGTAGTGGGAATACTGAGTAGGTAGTGGATACCTAAGTGCACAATATACCAACTCCCTTGGAAAGATTATACGGTGCACCCAGGTCCACCATGCATTATGCACCCTAATCGGATGATGCGCACACTACTTTTTTGAAATAATGATGTTTTGGAATCGCCCCTGTTTCAGCCCAAAAATGGCCAACGGTTGAGAACGCAAAAAACCTTGAACACGCGCCTGATCTGCACCACAAACACAAGTTAGAAAGGACCACCGATGATTTTCCGGTGGAAACCTCTCCGATGCTTAAGTCAGTAAGCGTTTGAGGTGTTTTCCAGAAAGAAAGCAAGAATGCTCAAGAGAATAACATACCTCTCTCAGCCTTGGGGCTGAGGTATTTATAGTTTCCCTAGTGGGGACCCCGGCCGGGATCTTAGGAGCACATGCCGAGAATCATGGACCGTTACGCAACCAATTCTGACAAGTGGTCCCACTTGTCTCTTTGTTGGGGATTTAGGAAACAGGTCTTCCTTGTTCCATGTCTTCCTCATTCTGTACTGACTAAGATTCCAGCAGAATTCAAAGAACCAGACCTGTCATGATCCAGTTCTCCTTTCATTTTGTGTCCCTGCCATTCAGCAGGTCAGATCCTACTATAATGATGACAAGCTCCATCCTTTAGAGGACTTAACCAGGTCTTTCAACCAGACCAGTTTTTAGTGATTTCTTTAAGATATCCAAGTCAGGAGGCATTCCGAGCGATAACCATCTCTTCCTGATATTTTATCTTCTCAGAAGAGTTAATTAGGTCCTCCTCTGAGCTAGAGCTGGTCGAACCCTCCCTTAACTTATCTAATTATGAGTCAGAGCTACCCCAAACCAGCTCTGTCGTAGATATTGCCCTATCAACTCCTCCCCCCAAATAGTTGGGGTAGATCGGTAATATCCTAAATCTTTTTCGAAATAAATGAGATTATTCTGTCCTTTATGACTTCTCGTACTTGGGGGGAGTCCCGAGATATCCGCTTGCCAAACAGCCCTAATTATTGGCCTTAGTGGTGTCGGTTTGCTTTCCCAAACGGTCCTCATTCTGCACGTCTCCTCTGACAAGCGGGTGGCGTATGATTTGACCTAGGACGTTTGACGCTCCAGCGCAGCACTCAAAGTACTGTTCGCATTAAATGTGGGAATCCCATCAACTCCCGCCCCCTCGATTTCCATTTTTCAAATTGATCCTTCTCCCTTTTATCCCTCCAAATTTCTTTTTTCAGATTCACTTCTCAATTTCTATTTTCATAACCCTTTAAGGCCTCTTTTTTTTTRTTTCTCTCTTAAATTCTCCGGCGATCTTCTGCGATTCCATTAATCTTCATCTACTTTCTCAAGAACTCATCACCAGGTACCCTCTCTGCCTCTCACATAATCTTTTAATTATGTCATCCTCTTCTTCTCAAACTAACTCTGTCAGGGGGGATTCACTGGCATCTCCGGTGAATTCTACCTCAACTGTAAATTTATCCTCTGTCGATTTATACACGACGGCTCCGGCAAGAGGGCCGCCGGCAGTCCCACCCCCTTCTTCCTCCAATAACCTAGCCTCTATAGTTAGTAACCAAACTCTTAGGGATATCCGTGCCAAATTCTCTATTTTCGACGCATTTTCCTTTACCAATCTGGCGCCCGCCGAGAAGGCATCTTCGCCCCCCGCCGGTCACCTTACCTTTTACGTAGATCAATTCTATGCAGGACTAAGCTTGCCCGTCCATCCTTTTGTAGAATCTATTTCCAGATTGTATCACATCCCTGTTCAACAATTCTTGCCCAATGCCTTTCGTGTTATGGCCGGATTTCATCTGGCGGCCCATTACGTCGGGATCACCCCTACGGCCCAACTTTTCTTTTCTATGTTTCAGGCCAAAAGCACCTCGGGTTTCTTCTACCTTTCAGGGCGGGCTGATGTTCATTTCTTAACAGGTCTTCCCACATCTCACAAGGCCTGGAAGAAGAAGTTCTTCTTCGTCCAGAGCTCGGGAGACTGGGGTTTTCCAACCGAGCCCATCAGCTTTTTGCATCCCCAAGCGCGCTTATCTCGAAGCAATAGGTCGTTAGATCTGGACGAAAAAATTGCCCTCCTGAACCAAAACCCTTTCAACCTGTCTAAACTTCTCAAACCAAAGCTCCTAAACTTCTTTAACAATCAACGAGAGCACGGGCCTCTACCACCTCGTATCGGTATATTCTTGAGATGATCTGTTTTCCTCTTTTCCCAGTATTATTTTTTATTTATTTTTTAATACTTCATTCTTTCATTTTCAGCAATCATGATGCAAGCACGCCTAGCTTCCAAAGCAGAAAAAGCTGCAGGAGGGGGTCAGAGAAGCCCTCTGGGCGAATCCTCCAGATATTTTCCCACCTCAACAGGGGTTGTCTTGCCAACTGCTCTCCCCAGTCAGCCCCAAGAGCAAAATCAAGAAACCATTCCTTCGGGGTCAGCGAGAGGGAATGCAGATCCAATAGGGAGAGTTGCTCCCGAGCAGGCAGCTCCTTCTCTGGTAGCCCTACCTCCATCCAATCCCGAGGATGGACAACAGCTACAGAGGAGGAAAAGGAGAAGAGAGGGGCCTGGGGACGTCCCCGAGGTGAATCCCCAAGTTCCCCCCTATCTGAACCAGACCTTCTTCAACAGGTCTGTGTTAGATTGTCCTGGCGAAGTAGCTAGAGAGTTCATGATGGGACTGGCCCCTACGGCTGACCGCCATTCGATAGAGAAAATATCTGATCCAGAGCTGCTGGAATCGTACTGCAAGGCGGAGGCACAGGTAAAATATCCATCATTTACTGTGACTTTTACCTCCCTAGACTTTTTCTCACACTCCTCCTTTTCTTTTTCTAGGCGGTGGTGTTCAGAGCTGACCTTCTAGCCCAAGCTCGCGGCTCTCTGCATCAGGCGGACCTGAAGAGGGAGATTGAAATTTTGAAAAAACAGAAGCAGAAGCTCCTGGCTAAGAACCATGGCCTCAGCGGAGATCTAGATCTACTCCCCGAAGAACTAACTGGGACCAAAGCAGCTTTGGCGTCGTCGCAAGAGTCTGATGCTAGGAAACATGCTCAGATAGTCCTCTTGGAGCAAGAGATTAAAGATCTCAAGGAGAAGGTCCAGGCGGCTAGAGCTGACGGCGAGGTGGATGGAGAAGCTAAGGTCCTCTCAGAAGGTGAGGCAAGGGGAAGGCTCGGGTTCCTGAATTCCGAGGAAGGCCTGCGCTTAATCCAAATAACTCGAGCAACCACACGCCGGGCCTTCCTGGGATCAATCGAATTGTACGATCTCCTGGTGCCTGAGGCAGAGGTCTTTTTCCTCCTTGGCGTAGATGCTCATGCAAAGTGGGTATCCGAGAACCCTTCGTTGCCTTTTAACCGAGAAGCACTCATCACAGGCGCGCCTGAGCCTACTTCGTTTGTTAATGTTGCTGAGGACGACCGCTTGCATTCGCTGGACGACCTGGCCTTTGCTGAACATATCCGCCAAACTTTCTGCTCCTCCAGTTCGACCTCTTCTCCTCCCCCTATCAATCGTTGGCGATGGTTGTAGCAAATTCTCCAACTTTCGCCAACCTGGGTGACTTACAAGAGCCCACGTAGGTTGTGGCCTGTGTGGCTGATCTGTTCTATTTTGCTTAATAGAATATCTTTGTACTGAACTCTCTTTGATCAATGAAAAATGTGTTTTGTCTTATTGTGACCTTTGTCCTTCTAGGGTTTCCTGGCTTTCCGGAAACCCTAGTACTTTTTATTCCCTGGAACGTGCTTGTCTTCTTTATAAATATGTATATGCATGCTTCATTTTTTTATCAATCATCTGAAAAATGTCTTCTTCTCCTTTGATCGAAGAACTCAATACGGTGAAGAGAAAAAACATCTCCCTAGTTCCCTAGTTGTGGAGAAATTCAAGCTTTTCGATCAACTGGTCGTGCTCAAGGAAAAAGTTAGTTATCTCTATCGGCTTCTGGAGAGGAAACGTCAGAAGAAACGTTTCTACAAAATGAAATCTGGAAAGTTAACCGCCAACTCCAGGAGGAGAAGGCGGATCTAGCCGAATCGGTGAATTGGCTGACCGTCTCTCCTGGCGAAGCTCATGCCCTTGCCGATCGATCTGACAAATATTGCCGCCACCTACATGAGACCGAGCATGAGCTCTGGCGAGCTCGCCAAGCTTTGGCTTCAGATCGGCGTGTTTCGCCCAGATGAATATCTGGGTTTTATCTCTTTTGTTTCCTGCAAATTTATGTAATCAAAGTTGCCAACCTTCGTAGAAGGTGTGGGCAACCTGTTTTTTGCGTTGTGTAGCAGTTAATGAAACATATGAATTTTATGCTTTTCATACACATTTTCTCGGTTTAGATCAAACTATGAATCAGCCTTTTACTTGCTCGAGCCAATTTATCATATGCTTATATCAGCGTTTTAGCAATTCAGAATTTACCTCATAGGGTTTTCATTCTTTACTCGCGTACCCAAGCTGACAGTCAGTTCAGGAAAATCATGGGGTAGTCGCCTCTGGTCAATCTTGACCTTGAGCTGACGATCAGGTTAGGAGAATCATGGGCAGCCGCCCTGGCCAATCCTAGCTTAAATTAACAATCAGGTCAAGTAAAATTAAGAACTCCCATTCCTTAGCCAATCCTGGCTTTAAACTGACAATCATGTTAGGTAAAATCGAGGACATCCGTCCTTAGCCAATCTTGGCTTTGAACTGACAATCAGGTCAGGTAAAATCGAGGACATCCGTCCTTAGCCAATCCTGGCTTTAAACTGACAATCAGGTCAGGTAAAATCGAGGACATCCGTCCTTAGCCAATCCTGGCTTTAAACTGACAATCAGGTCAGGTAAAATCGAGGACATCCGTCCTTAGCCAATCCTGGCTTTAAACTGACAATCAGGTCAGGTAAAATCGAGGACATCCGTCCTTAGCCAATCCTGGCTTTAAACATGCATAAACTGGTGCGTAAGATGAAACCTGCAATTTTATTCAAAAAAGGCAAACAAACATTTAAACATTACAACTACGTATGGATTTTTTGTAAGTTAGTGATATTCCAAGGGCGAGGGATCTCAGTCCCATCCAACTCTTCCAGTTTATAAGCTCCTCCTGCTAAGACCTGGATGACTCAGAGTGGCCCTTGCCAGGCTGCATCCAGCTCCCCTTTTGTCTTTCCTAAGTCAGCCCTTCTTAGGACTAGATCTCCTACCCGAAATTGCCTCTTAATTACGGATTTGTCATATGTGGCCTTTATTCTCCCCTTGATATGTGCCATTCTGGCTGCGGCCTGCTCTCTTTTTTCCTCGATCAAATCCAGAGCATCTTGCCTCAAGAGCTCATTCTGTTCCTCATTGAAATTCTGAATCCGGTGTGTCTCTAAGGTGATCTCTGCGGGCACTACAGCGTCCATGCCATACACAAGGCTAAAGGGGGTTTCACCTGTACTTTCCTTTGGATTTGGGCATATCCTCTGCAGGCACTACAACGTCCATGCCATACACAAGGCTAAAGGGGGTTTCACCTGTACTTTCCTTTGGATTTGTGCGATACGCCCAAAGTACTGTGTTCAGCTCTTCCACACATTTCCCCCCAGATCATTCTAGACGTGACCTAAGTCCCTGGACAAGAATGCGATTAGTTACCTCGACTTGACCATTTGCTTGTGGGTGATATACGGACGTGAAATGTTGTTGGATATTCATCTTGGTACACCAGGCCTTGATTTTGGCACTCATAAACTGGGTTCCATTGTCTGATATCAATATCCTTGGCACGCCAAAGCGACAGACAACATTCTTCCAGAGGAATCCCATCACCGCTTCTTCCGTTATCCTGGCCAGAGCTTCTGCCTCGACCCATTTGCTAAAATAGTCTATGGCCACAATCAAAAATCTCTTTTGGGCAGGGGCCATTGGGAATGGACCAACCAGATCAATTCCCCATTTCGCGAAAGGGCAGGGGGAGCTCAGTGTCACCAGCTCCTCCGCTGGCTGATGAATCAGAGGGGCCATCTTCTGACATTTTTCACACTTTCTGACAAAGGCTTCGGCTTCTTTCCTCAAAGAAGTCCAGAAATAAAGAGCTCTTAACACCTTGCTAGTTAGAGCTATGGCCCCCATGTGATTGCCGCAGCAACCCTCATGGATTTCTCTGAGGACATGGGCGCCCTCTACCGCGCCCAAGCACCGCAACAAAGGTCTTCCAAACCCACGCCGAAATAGGACCCCTCCAACCAAGCAAAAACGAGCAGATCTAGTTTTTACCTTAGCTCTTTCTCTTTGATCCTTTGGCAGTTCTTCGTGTTGTAAATAAGTTGTATTAGGAGAACGCCAATCATCATCTTCATATACCGAACAGACCTGTTCTGAGCCAAACTCTGCATCTGCTCTGAGTAATGTTATCGTCCTCTCGTCACAATTTGTAGCCGAGCTGGCTAACCTTGCTAAATAATCAGCTCTGTCATTCTCTTCCCGAGAAATCTGGAGTACCGTGCAGCCCTTCATGCCCCTAACCAGCTCTCTAAATTTAGCCAGATATTATTACATGTTCTCTTCCCTGGTTTCAAATTCACCGCTTATCTGCTTGCAAACTAGCTGGGAATCCACCTTAGCACACACCAGCTCTGCACCCAAATCCTTCGCCATTTAGATTCCTCGCAGGAGGGCCTCGAATTCAGCGACGTTATTGGAAAATGCATGATTCAAGCGTACAGCAAATTTGGTCGACACACCTGCTGGGTCTATCAAGATGATCCCGGCTCCACGGCCCTGGTTACAGACTGAGCCATCTGTAAAAATGGTCCATTATTTCAGCGTACCAGGAGGACCGGTCATTTCCTGCATAAAATCGGATAAGGCCTGGGCTTTTATTGCTGTCCTAACCTCGAATGTAACGTCAAACTCGTTGATCTCTATTATCCACTTGACGAGCCTCTCAGATGCCTCTGGTTTTTCCATTATGGCTTTTAGCGGGAGGTTAGTTCGCACAATTACTCCATGAGAGAGGAAATACGGTCGCAACTTACGGGCAGTCCCGATTAGTGCTAGCATCGCCTTCTCTACCTCTACATATCTAACCTCTTCCGCATGCAAGACCTTGATCCAGAAGTAGACCGGTCTCTGTGTTTTACCTTCCTCTCTGATTAAGACAGAGCTGACCGCCTGCTGTCCTATAGATAAGTATAAGATCAATGGTTCTCCTTGAACGGGCTTCATGAGCAAGGTCATGCCAGCCAAATGCTCCTTCAACAATTTAAATGCCTCCTCACACTCATCGTTCCATTGAAATTTAGCTTTCTTCCTCAGAGCTTGAAAGAATGGTAAGCTCTTCTCTGCAGACCTGGACACAAATCTTCTTAGGGCGTTAATTCGTCCTGCTAAGCATTGCATTTCTTTCACATTCCTAGGCGCCTGCATGTTCATAATTGCTCTGACCTTCTCGGGATTTGCCTCGATACCCTTTTCTTTGACAATATAGCCCAGGAATTTACCAGCTCTAACCCCGAACGCACATTTCTTGGGATTAAGCTTCATCCTGTACCGTCGCAGAGTATCAAAGGTCTCTCGCAGGTCCTCCACGTGCGACATTTCTTTTACGCTCTTGACCAGCATATCATCCACGTAAACTTCCATATTTCGCCCAAGTTGGTTCTTAAACATTTTATCAACCAAACGCTGATAAGTGGCCCCTGCATTTTTCAAACCAAAAGGCATCACAACATAGCAATATGTCCCCTTCGGGGTAATAAAGCTGACCCGCTTCCAATCATCTTCTGCTAATCTAATCTGGTGATACCCTTGGGATGCATCCATCATACTCAAGAGCTCACATCCAGCAGTAGAGTCGACGAGCTTGTCAATTCTAGGTAAAGGGTAGTGATCTTTCGGGCAAGCACGGTTGAGGTCCCTGAAATCGATACACATGCGACAATCCTCCTGAGTCTTGGGAACCAGGACAACATTGGAAAGCCATTCAGGGAATTGTATTTCCTGGATGTGCTTAGCCCTTAACAATTTTTCCACCTCGGCTTCTATGACAGCCTCCTTCTCGGGCCCAAAATTGCGTTTCTTTTGCTTTACCYGCTTTGRGTCCGYGCTGATGTTGAGGCGGTGCRCTGCRACCTKTYGGTCGATCCCTACCAGGTCTTCTGGAMACCAAGCAAACACATKAGAGCTGCTTCTCAACAGCGCAACTAGATCTGTCAAAATTTCCGGACTGAGAGTTGTCCCTACTCGAAGGACCCGGCTCTCATCCCCTGGGATTATCTCGACCATCATCAGCCCTTCCTCTCTACTAGCCAGATCTGTTTTTGGCAGCTCTACTCTAGCCCTTTTGCTCTGTCTTTATTCCTCCGCATTCCTCTTGATGCACTCCACGTAGGTCTGTCGTGAGGCATATTGGTCACCCCTGACCTCTCCCATTCCATCTTCCGCCGGGAATTTCATCTTCATATGAAAGACAGATATGACAGCCTGGAATTGGCTCAGGGATGGCCGGCCCAACATGACATTATAAGAGAAGGGTGTGTCCACCACCAAGAAATGCACCATTCTCGTCACCCTATACGGCTCCTCTCCCAACATCACGAGGAGCCTCACCGCTCCCAAGGGCTTCAGGGCTCCCCCTGCAAATCCAACTAGGGAGGTGGTGACCTCTTCCAACTCAACGTCCAATTTTAACTGCCTGAAGCAATCATAAAACAAAATGTTGGCGGAACTTCCGGTATCCACAAAAATTCTCCGGACATTATAATTAGTGATGGTTGCAGTTATAACCAGAGCATCCATGTGTGGGGATAAAATGCCATCACCATCTTCTGACCCGAAGCAGATGTTAGGGGTAGAGGTCATTTGTCCCACGTCACGTGATTTTCGAACTAAGTCTTTTGCGGCTCTGACATAACTGTGCTGCGTCTGCTTAGAATGCTCCTCTAGCTCTCCTCCGGTAATCATCTGGATTTCTCCATGGATGACCTGGGCGTGATCATATATTCTTACTCCAGTTCGCACCCTATCCTGGTCTCCCTTCACCGACAGGGACCAGTCATGATTCTTGCCGCCAGACCTGGCTTCTTCTCTCCTCATCCGAACATACTCCTTCAAATGCCCATCCTGAACCATTCTCTCCAACTCGTCTTTCAGATGCGTGCACTGGTCAGTATCATGCCCGTACTCGTTGTGGAAACAGCAGAAACGATCAGATCTTTCTTTCCTGGGCCTCTGCGAGTAGGTCTTCGGCCACTTCAGGTCTGGATGCTTCTCAATTGCCTGCAAGATTTCACCCTGTGGAGTTTCCAAAGGAGTGTATCTATCAAAGCGAGGCCTCCCTCCAGGCAGGTCTGGTCTAAGCTTTTTCACAGCTCCTCTCTCCTCGCGATCATGCCTCTCTCTCTTCCTCTCTCCCTCGTCCTTGATCTTCAAGGCCTCCTCCAAGTGTATATACTTCTCGGCTCACTCCAAAAGCTCTCCAAACTTCACCGCTGGTTTAACAACCAATGACTGAAAGAATTCTCCTCTTCTCAAACCCTGTGCCAGAGCATTCACCAACAGCTCTTCAGATGCAGAGGGCACCTCTAACTTAGCGGTTGTAAACCTGTGGATGTAGGCACAGAGGCTCTCATTCTCTTTCTGCTTCAAACTGAAAAGCTCAAGCGGCATTTTCTGATACTTTCTACAGCTCGTGAACTGGTACAAAAAGGCCGAGCTGAATTCATCAAAGTTAATTCATCAAAGTTACTAATAGATCTCAGCGGCAGCTGGCTGAACCAGAGCTGAGCTGATTTAGTAAAAGTCATCGGGAACACCCGACACATGACCACATCTGAAAATTTGTATACGGCTGCCGCAATTTAAAATCTACTCAAATGGTCCCACGGATCTGTGGTCCCATTATATTCAAAATCCAAAGATCGGTACGAGGCCGGCACTTCATCACGCATCACCTCTTCCATGAACGGGGTACCTCGCCGTATCGGGATTGTGCTAGTACTTGTCATCTTCTTCTTAAACTCCCGTACCTCTTTTTGCAGGCTCTGCATCTGCTCAGCTAGGCTTGGAATAGCCTGGCTTGAGGTCTCACTATCGGAGGTAGAGAAGTGCTCTTCCCTATCCTGCAGAGGAGTCCGATCCATGCGCTGGCCTCGTAATGGTTCAGTTCCCGCCACCGGGACGGTTCGCGTCGGTGGTGTGTTGGATGGCGGTGCCGACATCTCTGAAAACTTCTTTTCCACCGCCATCTCCACGGCTTTGCCGATAAGCTCCGAGAGCTGCAAGAGGAAAGACTCATTAAATGAACCACCAGTAGTTGGCACAGATCTACCGAGTGGGGGCGGCATAGCGCCTGGCGCGGCCGCTGCCGGCGGTGCTGTCTCTTCTGGCCCCATCGTCGACGTATTGATCGACCTGGGCATTCCCCACGGCGCAGCGGAACTAGGGGTTCCGCCGAGCTCTCCCACCAAGTTCCGCCGTAAACCGTCTGAAGCCATGAAATAAAAAGAAAACCTCACGCCTTAGCTTGATCACCTTCCCACAGACGGCGCCAATTGTTTCAGCCCAAAAATGGCCAACGGTTGAGAACGCAAAAAACCTTGAACACCCACCTGATCTGCACCACAAACACAAGTTAGAAAGGACCACCGGTGATTTTCCGGTGGAAACCTCTCCGATGCTTAAGTCAGTAAGCGTTTGAGGTGTTTTCCAGAAAGAAAGCAAGAATGCTCAAGAGAATAACATACCTCTCTCAGCCTTGGGGCTGAGGTATTTATAGTTTCCCTAGTGGGGACCCCGGCCGGGATCTTAGGATCACATGCCGCGAATCACGGACCGTTACGCAACCAATTCTAACAAGTGGTCCCACTTGTCTCTTTACTGGGGATTTAGGAAATAGGTCTTCCTTGTTCCATGTCTTCCTCATTCTGTACTGACTAAGATTCCAGCAGAATTCAAAGAACCAGACCTGTCATGATCCAGTTCTCCTTTCATTTTGTGTCCCTGTCATTCAGCAGGTCAGATCCTACTATAATGATGACAAGCTCCATCCTTTAGAGGACTTAACCAGGTCTTTCAACCAGACCAGTTTTTAGTGATTTCTTCAAGATAGCCAAGTCAGGAGCATTCCGAGCGATAACCACCTCTTCCTGATATTCTATCTTCTCAAAAGAGTTAATTAGGTCCTCCTCTGAGCTAGAGATGTTCGAACCCTCCCTAAACTTATCTAACTAATCTGAGTCAGTGCTACCCCAAACCAGGTCTGTCGTAGATATTGCCCTATCAGCCCCCACAATAACATGGGATCGATCATAGTGCGGCGAGATCTTCTCGAGGTCGTGTCTCTCAAGGAAGGCTAATCGACATACACTTTTCGCGTTTATAAATATGACATGGAAAAGAAGAAAATAAATATCTAATTATAAACACAAGGACTCATTGGTATGGGTTTTGTTTTGTAGAAACTGCTAAGACGAGAATTTAATTTGAAAATATGAAAGAAAGGTCTAGAGCACTAGATTCATCTCCATGACTAATTGGACAATTTATTGAGCATTTAATGTGCATAAGTCTAGGTTGTCAATCCCAACACCGGGGTTCTCAATCTGAACCTCGATTATATTTAAATCAAATGTAAATATCTCTTTTAGTATTAATAAATATCTAAAGACAATTAAGAGTTGTCCAAACAATTAATTTTACAAAAAGAAAACCTTAAAAATCGAGATATGCATGAAAAATTGCTCAATAACTTTCTAATTAATGGTTCTAAACTCATCTATGCCCTAGAACAACTAGATCTAAACTAAAGACATTACAAATACCAAGAAATTAAGACAACAGCAAGCAAAAACATCAACCACTCAATTACAAACCCTAAACATCTATTTAAACAAGAAATACATGGAAATCAAGCAAAGGCCAAATTGAAAGTAGGGTTAACAACCTAAGCACAAAATACCCATAAATTTCAAAACTTTAAAGAAAATAATGAAAAATAAAGACTAGATCTACAAAACGTGTAAAAAGAAATTTGAAAAGAAATAAAGACAATTAATATGAAACGATAATTAAAAAAATACAGGATCTTCAATTCTTGTTTGTCACATAGTAATAAAGTCACGATCTTGTAAAAGAGAAAGCTTACTATAATTAAACTCAGAGATCTGGACCCCTTGCTCATCTTTTAATCTTGAAATAAAACAACAAAAAATGAACATTTGAACTAAAGATCATGTTTGGGAGAGACAAGTCCCAAAACTTGGAGAAAAAGAAACTAAAAATATAAACCTAGTCTAAAGAGAGTGTATATAGAGATTTGCACCCTCGGTCATGTGGTTCTTTTAGATCTAAATGACCATGATGTGCTTGTCGTCCTTCATCATTTTCATTTGAATTTTTCATGATTGACTCATCATAGAGATTATCGAGATCAGCTTGTCTTCTAACCTCTTCCCGGGCTCGATTTGACCAAGCTTGACCTAAAAGATAAATATAACGTAAAAATCCTTTAAAAAAATGATAAAAACACAAAACAAAATACAAAAATGAAAAAATAAAGCAAAATGAAATAAATATTCAAGCAAAACACACAAAATGAGATTCAAGAGCACACGAAATACACATACAATATGTACAAATCATACATAGACCCACTATTTAAGCGAGCCCTCACGTATGAATGACTCTCCCAAACCTCAATCCCCAACTCTATCTCTCTTAACTCTCGTCTCTGATCTCTCACCTATCCCCATCTCCAAGGCATAAAGTCAAAATGTGATAATAACTCAATATAAGCATAAAATGTATAAAAAGATCTATTTCTATTAGAAGGAGGGCCTGAATCCCTATTTATACGAGGTACTGACTTGATCAATAGGTATGGAATCCCTTGTTAGAAGGAATCTATGTATCTTCATACCATAAGGTGAGATCCTTTCTTAAGGACTCTTTCCAAATTCTCGACTCAAACCCTATCATCCGCTGGGCCTGAGAGACCCAAAGTTTATACACCAGAATGACTGAAGTGATCTCAAACATACTATTTTTAACAAACATTTTGAGGATCGCCCGCAAGAGACAGGGTCGATCATAGTGCGATGAGGTGACTCAAGTCGTATCTCACAAGAAAGACTAATCGGAAGTGTGCTTTGTGTTTGAATCACAAATGAGAAAATAAAGAAAAAGTTATACCAAAAACACGATCAAATTTCAATTTTTGAGTTTCTAGCAATTAAGATGATAATTTAAATGATGAGAAGTAAAATAAAAGACTTTAAAAGGATCAATAAAATGAGTTCTAGGGTTCTAAAACCAAGTTTCCCAAAACTTGGACCACAAGTTTCCAAAGAAATCCCGATTCTGGGTCGGCGTTGACTGGGGCGTTGATCAATGTGAACCGTGTCAACGTGTTTCCAGAATTACGTCTGCTAGGGCATCGATCGACGATCAAGAATCGACGTGGACAGAGAGTTTTGTCGGTGAGGTCGTTGACATGGTGGTCGATCGACGCACGTGGCTCCAGTGCATTGACGTCGCATTGACACCTACGTTGATTGACGACTGCACCGTTTGGCCTCGTTCAATGGTGAACATGCTACTTTTCGCCGATTTGCTCATCTCGGTTCTCGGCTACTTAGCTGTATGGGGAAAAACATAGAAATATCACCAAATTGCATCAATTATGATCAAAACACGGTAAAATAAGCTGGAGATACGAAAATACAAAAATATGCTTAATCTATCCAACCTATACCAAAATTAATCACAAAAACTAACTAAAATAGTAACAAAAATCAAAACGAATTCATATTAGTCATCAAGATGAACTCCCCCACTCATCAGGTAGAGTTGCTTATTCATTAGTCTGGTCCTCTAGCACACTCTCCTAGCTGGAGGAATCAGTTCATTCTCTATAGAACATTCCATTTGATCAAGTTGGTCCCAACACACTCTAGGATGGAGAATGCTGGCTCGATAAGGCATCCAATCGACTTAAGCCAGTCTAATCAAGCTAACATATTTGGACGCACCAGAAGTCACCCCTACTCTGCTCGGTCGAGGGATGAGAGCGAGCAGAATATACTAAAATGAAGTTCTTTATTTACCTGCGTATGGCATGGGCTGCAATATCTCAATTGTAATGCTTAAAATACCTCCAAATTCTCTCAAAAAAACATAATCAATCAAAAATAACATTGTCTAAAGGTGGTTAAAGACTCAAATATGTGCCCATAATCACTCGAGTATTCAAAAGAATTATAAGTTTACTCCTTCCTGTAAATTTGATATCCAAGAATGTAATGCAAACACATGATAACCGCATACCCAAATCCTCATGAGGATCACAACTTTCCATCCTTCCACAGCAGATCAAACCACTATCACCAAACTCTTAACACCAGCACAATGGCTATATTTCTAAACCAATCATATATTTTCATCCTAGTTAGTTTTTAAACATCTCTCTAAGGATCTTCAGTCACATCCCTATATTCTTCAACCAATATTGTCATTCTCACATCAAGTATGTCACTGAGCAACTCAAGTCCTCAAAACCCTTCCTATATGTCAGGCGAGGAGATTGCCTCTCCTAGCTCATCCTTACTATCCTCTTGTCCCTATGAATTAGCTACAACTCGCCCCAAGGGTAATTCGAACAACACTTTACCAATTACCACACAATTATCTTTCTCGACCCC
>BMAC01000074.1:694618-725457 GCA_014905375.1 Phtheirospermum japonicum
GCCTGAGTTATCAAATCTACTCGAACTATTAAACAATTTTAGCATCATATGGCCCAATCAATTAGACACAACTAGCAACCCTCTCGTAAATAGCTTAACCTTTTGAAGACCAATTACATACCGGCCTACACTTACCCTTCTGTAATTTCTTTATAACGATCAACGTAAAATATAAATAACCCTCTAATTTATTTCCTCTGAACTCCATCCGCTTTATAACAAGATTCATAATTGTATGTAGATTCCACAAAGTGGAATCAAATGTAAACTTCTTTAATTAAATCTCGGGGCTTAAGGGCTCCAAAATTACCTCTTCTTATCTATCATCATGCCATAATGCTCATTTTCTAACTGATCTACCTTCGAATAAAAATACTAGAAGACAAGATTCTTCATTTTGAATACCCCAAAAGATTATCCCTTTCCTTTCAAACAACTGGAGGAGCCAACTCCATAGGATCAAACAATCTCTAGGCGAGCTCCTTAGATCGCCTAGGATGCTCTGATTTCCAAGTGTAACAATTGTCCTTTCAACATCCTCCTCTTGACAAGTTCACCAAATCTATTATTCTAACTTTGAATAAGCTATATTTCACATCATGCATGTAGTCTTGGTAATAAAAAGATTACACATTATAATCACAACATCTTATTTTTGCTTTGCTCCCCTGATATGTCACTTTCTCCTTTTTCATAGAAACATAATTCATGAAGTTTGAATCAACACCATTCGAGATGACTATCAAAAATCTGGTGCTCAAAAGAAAGCAGAAGAACATAAGGCTTTAAAGGAGACGGGGACCAAATCACTTCTTAAATGTACTCAGACTTCCCTCCCAACTCCCAACACTATTGGTGAGTAGTGAAAATGCTAGGCGAACGACCTATCTCTTACCTGTAGGATGAAGACCCAAATTTATGAGGGAACCAGTGATCTACCCAAGGAGACAACTTCAATGGATACTATAGACATGAAGAAACTCTTCCCCATGCGGCTCTCCTTTTTGATGTTGGTCGCAAGAAAGCCTTATAATACACAAAGTTTGGGCTGACTCATTTTATAATGTGACATCTTGGCAAGGTAAACAAATACTTCCATTTGTCACACTTTTCACATGTAATTCCCAACCATATGTATTTAAGTATAATCTATTTGCATCGGACATCACTCTTTTATTTGGAAAGGGGATTCGAATGAGGCAGCCTCGTTTGAGTGGTGGGGACCTACGCTGCGAGATGCCATTTGTAAAGCTAACCTAGGGGCCCAGCTTGATTTTCTCAAGCCCATAAATGATTGAACCATACAAGAAATAATAAATGAGTTGGAGATTGAACTAGGTGTCGCCCTTGATGAAACCTCCATAGTAGAAGATAATCCTCAGAAATAGCGAATCACTCTACTAAGTTTCCCTGAATGAGACTTTTACTTGTGAATATTCATTCTCATAATGACTTTCACGCTTTTTCTTAATGCAATTTCAATTTAAGATTTCTTTCTTGTGTGAATAAATGTTGGTTTAAGTGCCACTGGTTCTTTTTTTAACTTCAAAATAATTTCCAATATTTCAATAAACTTCCTCATATGACTTGAATATTTAATGTGTATCAATGTGCCAAAAAATATATATAATATAACAAATAATCATAACTTCCATCCCTTTATCGGACCCTTCAATCATCCCTACTAATGGGTGAGCTGTTTGCCAACAAATGGCTCATATATATGATGAAACTCTCATATATCCATTAAAGAAAATAAGCACCGGATATTCTATTGTAACTTTTTAGAATCTAATTTTATAGAAATCATTGTATTTACTCTTATCTAATTAGTCCACGCGAGGCAGACGCAATGTTTTCAAGGTGAGATGTCCCTTCAGATTCAATTTCTCATTCCAACCTTCGCGGTTTATGGCTCGCATCAAGCAGCCACTTTCATCACTCATCATTTTCTACTCAAAAAACTCCTTGCAATTATTTGCTTCCTCTCATACAATGTCTTCTTCTGACAAAAGCTCCTTTGATGAAGCCTCTCAACTGTAAGAACTTCAGATAGAGTGCGACCGCCATAAAAATAACTTTGTCGAAATCCACTTTAAGGTTATAAATCTCGTCCTAGAGAACAAAGCAATTTCCAATGAGAAATTGCGTTGTTGGTAGAGAAGCTAAGACTTTGGCAACAATTGGCCACCGTCCACTGACAAATGAGGTGCATGCACTAAGGCATCTACAGAGATCTGTGAACATGTGGATATGGGATCTAACAGTTCCATCACCCACATATATTTATTATTCTTGTAATTTGTTACCTTTTCTTTTTTCTCTCCTCCTTCGGGTAATGAATTTTAGTCTTTCCGAGAACAATGCTATTGATCTTTATATAAATCTTGATTCCCCCAAACCAATAAACTTAATATACTCAATCATGGACAAATCTTAAATAAATATTTGAACGAACCACAAAGCAAGTAATTTAATGACCCTGGGTATTCATATACCGAGATATTTATATCAATAGTTTGCCTTGAAATGTCAAGCATTTATACCAAATATAAAATCCTTCACTCGTAATGGACATCAGATATCTCCGTGAAATTTTAACTTCATCACTCAAGATAACACAATTTTAAAATCAATCACATGCTTAAAAAAGCATAATCATGAAAGAGAATCATACCCATCTTATCATGGGATACTGCCCTATTTGAAGGATTTAGTAACTCATGCCCCGAGCAGACTCATATATTCATCATCTATTTTTGGAATATGGTGTCAGTGTCTTAGTACACATTCATAGCTTGTCATTGTTGTAATTAATTACAAAGTTCATGCTCATTTTGTAACTCACCACATATAATATATGAATCGAACTTTTTACACTTATTTTTTATTTTAGAAAAGTTTGTCCACAAGAGAACGGAGCGAGTGTAAGTAGAAAGCTTGACTCGAGTTGAATCTCTCGAGAAACACTAAGCGGAAACAACTTTCGTGTTTGACTCACGAATGAGAAAGCAATGAAAAGCTATTCTAAAAACATGATCAAGTTTTTATTTGTGAAGTTATAATATCTAGGACAACGATTTAAATGATGAGCAATGAAATCAAAAACTTTGAAAAGATTAATAAAATGGGGGCCTAGGGCTCTAAAATCGTCTCCAGATCAATTGTCATTTCATCGAACATTTAATCAATGAGTTGGGATTGTTAATCTCAACTTGTAAATTAAACACCCAAAAATACTAATTGATGGTTCTAAACTCATATAAGCACCATACTCAAGAATTCTAAACACAAATCATCAAGAAATCCAGCAATACAAACTCAAAATAAACATGAACACGATTAAATATAAAAATCTTGAAAGAAAACAAGAAATCAACAATGGAGAATAATTAACCTTCATTAATAAATAAAACATAACTTTCAACAATTAAAATAAAACTCATACACAAGAGAACAGATAACTCCAGACATTCATAGAAAATAACAAGATAAATGCAATAAATCTATAACGAAAGATTACCGAATTAAAAAGTTCTAAGAATCTTCAATCCAAAAGTGAGAGAGAGAGAGATGCCCCAAGAACATTGAGTTTCTTCAAAAAAATAAATAAGTTACGATTCTACGAACTAAGCTAATTTACTTAGGAATCTATACTTGAAAGTGAAAAAAGAAATGAAGAAAACAAGAGAAGGTTTGGGCTGTCAAACACTAAGGGGTCCAAGAGCTTTTGTTTCTAAGAAGAGAGGTTGTATTTATAGGGTTGAAAACGTGGAGAAAATAGTCTTTTTACCTAAAAATGGCCGAAAGTAGCCTGAACACCGATACTGGAAAATAACCCCATCGATGGTGCATCGATGGCACGTCAACTGGGCGTCGATGGTGTGTCGATCAGTGGTTGTGCTTCGTGGGTCCGAGTCATTGATTTGTACGTATTTGTGTTTGATTTCTGTTTATTTTTGCATTTTGTTTTGTGTGTTATAGCGGGTTTTAGGTCTTATTTTCTCTCATTTTTCCTTCTTTTAGTTCTTATATAGGTCGTGTCATCTTTATTCCGTTTAGCACTTTTTCTCTCATCTTTTATAAATTTTTAGTCTAATTTGGTCGTCTTATCTGTTTTAGTCTTCCGGTTACCCACGCGCATTCCTACAAGTTACGAACAATTTGGAATGACAAAAACTGGACAAGGATTCACAAGCTTACAGTCGGCCGACCAGTAATCGATGTAGCTTGTCGACGCAGCAGCGATGCCCACGTCGAAAGCCCCAATCGATTTGACCTGCTGAGATATTCCAGCAACGGTCGACTGAAGCAGCCTGTCGACACAACATCGATGGGCGTCTACCAGCAAAGTCGACAACCTTAGTTGATTGACACACCAAGATCCACGCGCTACCGTCGACTGACCACTGGCGTCGATGGAGAGTGATACCAGAGATATCGTCGATCAATGCAAATCGATGGTCAATCGATGGTCATCACTTTTGTGCGGAATGACCACGACATCCACCTCGATCGACACTATTTAAGCGCCGTCACTCTTCAGCTGAGAGGCAGAACCTACCAGCACTAGATACTTACCTTTTCTAAACTTAGTTTTCCATATTTTTAAACTTTTGTATCTTCTTTTCACTCTTACTTGATTCTTCTTGAACAATTCATCTTCGTCTATTGTTTTTGAACAATCTGTTATTTAGAGATCTAGAACTTAGCTCATTAATAGCTTGTTGATTTATTTTTCTGCAATTCTTATTCATAATATGCTTCAGTAATTTCTTTAATTTAATTCTTGAGATTATCTTGTGAACTTTGATAACTTGTTTTCATTTTATAGTTTGCGTTAATTATGGATCTCGTTGAATCGTATGCTTGGGTTGATCTTGTCTGCATTTTCTTGTGGATTTCTTGGGTGACTTTCTTGTTAATTTAACCTTAGTGTTTTTTATTCGTAGTTATTTAGGTGTCAGTGAATTTCTTGTCAATTTTGGTTCTAGTAATTTGATCGAAAATCTTTAGTCCTTACTTGTTATTTATCATTTTTTGTTATCATGTTTAATTATCATGTTTGGAAAATACATTTGATACATTACTCTAATCAATTATTTGCATTCTTTAAGTTGAAAGTCGATTTGATCAATTATTCTAGTTGTTAAGGTTAAAACAAAATACCAATTTGTTGATCATGTGTTTAGATAACTTGCGTTTAAACAAACATTTTGATTCCGATTGTCATTCCTCGAGAGATCCGACTCAATTTAAACTTATCACTTACAATCTCTTCATTCTCTTGAGAACGAAATTCTCTAAACAAAAACTAAGTGCAAAAAGTTCGATTCAAAATTTGGCGCCATTGCCGAGGAATGTCAAAGGTTTTTAAATGTTCGTTCGTATATGATTAGTTAGTTTAGTTTAATTTTAGTTAATTTTGCCTCGATTCATTTGATTGTTTGTTGAGTGTATGCAAGGACGAAGATTATTTGGTGGAGAGCTTATCTCATTCATTGACAACATCCATAGGGTGAATAGAACAAGAGTCGCACCCGATGTAATTGAGGACGATAACCCTCGAGAATATTCGATAGACTAGTTAGCGATGGATCCTCCAGGTGCCAATCCAAGCTCATCGGAAGACCAAAACGGGCAAAATGGCGTACCAAATCCGTACAATAATCCAAATATGAACCAAAATCCCCCAGATGCACGGATGCCTTACACCAATCCTAATCAGGGCAGCTACGATGCTCCACCATACAATCAAGGTCCGCGAGCGAATCAACCAATGCACCAACACGTTCCAGATCTTCAGCATGAACTGCAACAACCTTACAATCAAAAACCGTATAATCAACAAGCTTGATGCCCGTATATGCAGCCCAACGGTCCTTAACAACAACAAGAGCCTCAGCCGACCCGTATGCGAGAATCCGCTCGACCCGTGATCAACTACCCACATTATGCATCCGCTTGGGCCCCGCGGCCCGAGACTATGAGCTAAAGGCAATCCACTTCAATCAATTGCCTTCCTTTTACGGACTCCTGAATGAAGACCCGTTTAACTACATTTGGGAATTTTATGTCGTAATCCAAACCTTTTCGCTTCAATGACTGAACGAAGATCAGTTGAAGATGCGGTGTTTTCAATACACCTTGAAGGATCGGGAGAAAATTTAGCTTATGTCATTTGAGACCGATTCCCTTACGAGTTGGGACATGGTGTACGATCGGTTCATGGGTAAATATTACTCAAACTAAACGACGGCCCAAATCCGAGTGAAGATAGCCTCCTCTAGTCAAATGGGTGGAGAAAAGTTCCACGAGGCTTGGGAAAGCTTTAAAGAATTTCTGACGCAATGCCCACATCATCACTACCCGCCCAAGCTCGTCAACCAATTTTTATACGACGAGCTTATTCTGACATTCTAATACATGGTCGACAATGCCGCTGGAGGGGATATCGGGTCAAGTACGGCCAAAGAAGTGTACGACCTCTTCAAGTCGATAAGCTATAATTCCCAACAAAAGAACGCTCGAAAAAGGTATCCATTCACGAATTGGAGATATCTCGCGCTTCTTACGATGACACTAAGAGGATTGCCGAGTTGACGAGGAAAGTATCCTCCTTGCAAACTCAAAACACGCTCCTCTCTCCAGGCATACCCCAATCACCGATACCGACCAACACATGTGGGGTTTATGAGGTGTACGGGCATGGGGCTAATCTTTGCCAAGCAACCTTTGAGCTGACCGAGGAAATTGAAAAGCAATCACAAGCCATTCAGTGGTACCAAGCGAATCAAAGCGGGAAAGGTTATCAAAATCGCTACCTATGCAACAATGACCCGTAGTTGCAAACCTAAAATCTGGGTTGGAGGAATCACCCGAATTTTTCACGGTTGAACAATTCGAACGGGGGAACTACGCATCTAAACCAAGGAAACAAAGTAATTTTGCCCCCAATAACTATATCAACAACAAAGGGGGCAAGTTTCTTTCTAAGCTCAGCCACCCTACCAACCGACACCGCAAGGCCAAACATCTTTCCAACTGGCCTCGCCGACTCAAGAGCCCATTCCACCAACACTCCGAGAAAAGGATGGATAGGCTCGAGACGACAAGTGGACTATATATGTGATAATATGTACTCTATATATGTGTTTATTATTTTTTTTTTAATATTGATTTTGTGTGTAATGATAAGTGGACTATATATGTGATAATATGTACTCTATCTCGGATGAATATGAAATCACATTGTGCAGAGTTATTTCATCAAACTCATATTCATCTCATAGTACTATCATATTCATTACTCAGTCCTGTGATATTCATTACACAAATCTAGTTATATTTTCATTTCAAACTAAAGTATGTAAATATTATTACTTCACATTGATTACACTTTGCACTCATATTCATCCCACAGTGTTATCATATTTATGGCATAGTACTATGATATTCATCACAAAAATCCAATAATATTCCATTTAAAAAATATTATATAGGCATTATTATTTCACATTCATCATAGTTTGCACTTATATATATCTCGCATTACTGTTATATTCACCACATGATATTGTTATATTCATTGCATAGTCATATAAAACATATTCACACTTTAAAATTTTTCGTTCTTTTTAAACAATACAAGGATTTTTAGAGTTCACTACGAGCGAAGTATCATTCAAAATTAGTTATGTTGGAGCATAGTGTAAGGAGAGATGAAGTTTTGAGAAAAGTTGAGAAAGTTGTTGGTGTAGTTTGTTTATATGATGGGTAAGTCTTGATTTTAATTGTATATGACTTCAAAACAATGTCTAGAATGAGCTGATATTATGATTTTATTATAGTGAAGTGTATGGTGATGTTATGCCGATATAATTGCCAAAATTGCTTGAGCTAGGCTGAACTCAGTGAAAATTACCAACCACGCTGACCCTAGGACCAGAACCGTGGAACCATTTGGGGAATCTCTCAAACTGATAGACATAAGAAAAGGCAGAGGTAAAAGAAAAAAGAATTTTTTATACCTTAAATAAGAATTTTGTAAATTAATTTCATGGTATGGAAGAATCAGCCAAACTCAAAAAGTTGGCAAAATGAAATAGGAGAACTCCAAATGGAAAGTGTAAATTCGTAAGACCTATGGTTGTTAAAATAAGTATCAGTAAACTGGTGTTAAGTCCGGTGTTAAAAACACTAGAACTAACACTAAACAAATTCAAAGGACTAAATAGCAGACTAAGAACAGATGTTAAGACTGGTGTTAAAACACCTGTGTTAACATCAAACAGTTTGTGAAAACAAATGCAGTGGAATAACAAGAATACTTTGAACATAGCAATTTAAGTTTCGTCCACAAGCAAACGTGGTTGTGAACTTGGGTATTCAAACCCAAAAACTATATTACTTTTTTTTTTGTTCAAGACCAAATATATAAATTCAAAGTAATATATGAAAGCAATAGTATCGGCATTATGACACTAAAGTACTTGGAGCCAAGCTTGTGCTGATCTTCTTTGTCGGTCACGCAACTCCGAAGATACCTGTGATTAAAAACGTAGCTTTAAGTCCTTCTATTGCTCGTGTTCTTCTTCCTTCTTTCTTGCATCGTCTCCTTGCTGCGTCTCTCTTAAAAGTCGTATTGAAAGTCTATGTTCCCTTGGCTTTTCTTGTCTTAAATAGATAAGACTCCTATACTTCGTAAATAAATCTTAAATATAAACTAGGAAACAAAATAAAGTCCTAAACTCCATGTAGGAAACAAATCTAGAGTCCTAATTTATTTTGAGCCCAAGAAAGGCAAACAACTAAAAAAGGAAAAATTGCCAAGAATAAAATCCTCAATGATCTGCCCCTTTTGCCTTTCTGGACAAAATACCACGATGCATCAAAATGTTTAAAAAACACTCTAAGACTCCCCCAATATTAGAAACTCCCCCTAAACAAATGACCATTGTTTAAAAGTACAAACCATAATAATAAATAAACATTTTTTATCATAAGTAAATCAAAACCCAAATAAGCATAAGAAATTGATGTCTACGAATCCTCTTCGATCGGCGAGAGGTCCCATCATCCTTAGCTTTCCTCTTCCTCAACACCTTCTTCATCTTCTTAAACATGCTTGTCCTTGATTTGATCTTCCTCTTTCTCTTTCTCTTGACCAAACTTGCCAAACCTTCAGTAGCAGCGTCATCATCACCATCTTCATCGTCCTCAACACAATCATCACAACCAGCAGCCATGTCAGCATCGTCATTGGTTCTTTCATTCTCTCCCCCTTTTTGGGCAGAAAGCAAAAGGGCCTCCGCATATGAGTCCCTAAGCTCCTGGACCTGCATAAGTTGAGCCTGCAATTGGGCAATGTGATTATCAAGCAAAGCAACCTTGGCCCGCACCACTAGAGCAGCAAAACGAACCATGTTGGAACCGGTGTTGGGAACATCAGAACCATCACCAGTAGCAACACCAGCTTGAGTGGGCGCCTGCCATGGGAGATTAACAACTCTGGCCCCAGTTATATGTTGGCCTCACAAAGAAAACCAATCAGTCTCACCGGTAAACACATCATCATCACTAGCCTGATTCTCAAGCAAGCTGAAGATGAGAGATGGAAAACAAAGAGAAGAGGCAGCCTTTGTTGTAGTCAACCAAGTAACCACATCGAACACATGCCGGCCAAAACTAAGCTTTATTCCCCGTCCAAGCTTGTACAAGAACTGTGCTTGAGTTTGCGTCACAACCGTAGCATTCTTTGTAGGCGCCTAGTTAATACTGGCCACCTTATGCAAGACAGAGTAGAGGGAGGAAAGACGCAGGCTGGGTAACTGCTCACGCCAATGGTTCAGCAACCCACCAGACAAAAACTCGATGACCTCATCCATGTCATCAATAATCGAGTCACCATGATACACCCTGGTCCCAAACAACTCATTTATCAAATCAGGAGTGAAGGAATAAACCTTCCCTGGCACAAAAACTTTCCGATAATTCATAGAGGTGGAATCAACAATAGAAGGCAACATATTCGCATAAAACTCCAAAATAACATCTCGCACAAAAGGCATAGCAGTCGATACCGTGGAATACATACCTCGATACTTAAAAAATGCAATTAGATTCTACCGTTTGAAGACGTCCAACGGGACTCTCCGTTCATCATCATGCCACGTAGACGATATTTAGAAAATAGCTCCTCAGCTTTGAGAGTCAAAAAATTTGCGGAGAATGGAACCATGTCTTTAGTCTCGACCTCTTGAGACACAGATTCATCAGAGGTAGCAGAAACATCGGAGTCAGCTAAAGGAACCGGTGCACTCGAAGTTGGAACATTGACAGAGTCAGAGCTGGAGGAATAGACTGGATCTGCAATGGGTGATGCTGGTTTCGGTGACAAATCACCAGACCCAACATCCTCTAGCACAACATCCAGACTATCACCAATCCTCTTGGCAGCCCTGGACCTTTTCTTTTCTCTCTTTATGGCAGATAAACACTGGGAAAGAGAAAACTCATCATCGGAGTCGGAGGAGTAGTCGAACTCAACATCAAGCTCAGGCACAGGCCAAGCCATGTTAAACGGATCCAAGGGAGGATCAGCAACCAATGGTTGAGAAGAACTTGCAACTTCTCCGGTGAAGAAGTCGATAATCTCGTACAGAGGACTAAAATAAATTGAGTTAGTGGAGTCCAGTGAAACTTTGATGGACGTCGGCGGATTATTCTTCTCTGCCAGACTCATGGTTTGCTTCCGGCGTGAAGGCAGTCGAGGAGTAGAGGTGGTCGGCAGTGCGGCAACCATTTCAGGCGGCGCATACTCCTCATCATTCGAGTCCATCATGACGGTGACGTCCTCAGTCCAATTTATGTGCTCAAGGGGCACATAACGTCGCGCTCCAGCTTGGCTCTTCGGAATAGCTGTTCGAATTGGGCCTGGAGGTATATTGCGTAGTCGGCGTGAACATTTCAGAGTAGGGTTACCAACCGGACCAAAAACCTTGAAAATGAAAGACAAGTCGGGACCATTGTCCACATCAATTTCATTGCCCGGTTGCCCGGGAAAAAATTGTTCCTCCGAAACAGCGTCGGAGGCTACAACGACAGGAACCACGTCGTGAGTACAAACCGAAGGAGAGTTTGCCGCAGTAGTTGTAGTCGGTGATGGGTTTGGTGGTACACTACCACCGATTTCCTCACGGATATCCAAGCTAGCAAACAGTGGCAAAGTCACCGGCATCTATTCATCTGGACGGTGTACGCCGGCTGGTAACTCTGGAGTTTTATTCGGAGAACAGGGATTGGACATTCTGCAAAAATATTTAAACAGAAAACAGAATAGAGCACTAATCGGAGAGAGAATTATGAAAAAGTTTTAGTGCCGTTAGGAGTGAAATTGTGAGAGAGAGCCGGTTAAAATCCATATATTGGGAAAAAATGATCGTTGCCTGTAGAGAGAGAGAGAGAGAGAGAGAGAGCAGGTAAATAATAAGAAAAAATAACAACACTATTTTCTCAAATTCCATAAATAATCCCCAAGAAGATTCCTTTCCTTGCACAAACACCCATTCCTCTTAAAATAGGCCAGACGATCTTAATCCCACTAATCCACTATCTCAATCTTAGAAAATAAAAATTATAAATCCTAATCACAAATTAAGCCAAAATAGAGCTGGATTAGTAAGAACCATCACCATAGTTGAAAATATTCCTAGAAAAGCATTTTTTTACTCTCCACATTAACCTCTTATTAACTGTCCAATCCATCGATTTTAACACCACTAAAACACTTGGTTAGCAAGATTAAAAACTTGATCAAGAGAATTCAAGGAGAGACACAAGCAAAAGCAATAGAACACAAATCAAAACATGACATCTTCTGAAAGTATGAATATCCTAATTAATGTTTAAAAATCATGACCTAAAAAGATAAAAATTCAGTAATTGATTTAGGTGACATATTAGTGTTGCTTTTTAAGTGATGACATTATAACAAACATTGCTTCAGTGAAGTCAATGAAACAGACCCCTTAACCCAAGTTAATGACTACGTCAAAATCACTCAAGAGGGTGAAAATTAAAGATTGGATCTTTTTAATCCAGATTTTCTTCATCTTTTTAAAAATTTGAAGAGAAATTATTTTATCTTCAGCAATTGCTTTTAACACCCTTTTTTTGGACCAGGAGAAAACCAGTTTCTGCGGGAAAGTTCCACAATCACCTACTTCAAGAGTTTAGTATTTTTGTCACAATTTTTATTACAACACATGATTTTTCTGTACATTAATCAGACCCAATACATTTAGGATATGTATGAAAAATAAAAATAAAAATTCATGCAGAATTTATAGATGTCACGACTGATGACAGTTTAGGTGTCATGACATCAAAACTAACATTGACTTAGACAATGCACATTGCGAAATCTCTTCTCAGGCAAGAGAAGATCTCTAAATCTAATGCCTTTGTGAAGATGTCGGCAAGCTGATTGTCTATTCTATATGCTCAAGCCTAACTATCTCCCTCTCAACCAAGTCTCGAATAAAGTGGTACCTTATGTCAATGTGCACTAGTGCAGAAACTGCATATCTAGAAGGGTAATTCTGCCTATCCAGAACACCTTTCTTTGCCTTCTGTAGTGACATAGTTCTAGAAAGTTTGTACTTTCCAAAATGCCTTTTTTACCCTTCTGGACTGGCAGACTTTCTAGAAGGAAAAAAAAAAGCGTTCTAGAAAATAAAATTTATGTTCTAAAATGGTATCATCCCATCTTGATCCGCCACTTTCCAGAATGATTTTCGAAAATCCATTCTGGAAAGTTATACTTTCTAGAACGGATTTTAGAAAAGACATTCTGAAAAGTCCATTTTCTAGAACGGTTTTACAAAAGTTACCTTCTAGAAAGTTTTAAAAATTTAAAAAAAGAAATGAAAGCAGGAATAAAGCAGAATATACAATAATAAATATTGTGATTATATTAATTATATCACCAAATTTCAATAAAATCTAAGACACAACAAACTAAAACTAATTATAATACAATAATGTTTTTTTATTCAACTATATGAAATCAAAGAAAAAAAGATAAAGTCTTCATAAAACCTTAAGATTTCCAGGTTCATCATCAACTATTGGCTCACCGTCTTCATAAAATACCACTCCCTGAAAAATGAAAACGTAAGAAATTAACATATTACCACCGAACACAATCATTCCTTGTACTTGTACAAATTTAGTAATTAAGGCATCCATTTATTCGAAACTAAAAATTATCTATTTATTTCAAATTAACAAGAGATCTTACTTGTTCATCCCACATTCCTTTCTCAATATCAACGGTGAAAAAATCACCCTCCCGTTCATACTTAACATTAGGGCACTGTTCACAGACCTAAAAAGCCAACATATGAAAACTTTAATAGATGCAACTGTATTTAAGTAAACATGGCAAGATGAAAAATGCCAATTCAAAGTTGATGCAACTTAGTTGGGTAAAAATGGGTTAAAGCAAAAACTCATGCAAAAAATGGATGACTTTAGGAAGAATTAACAGTGTATGACTATCCATAAATACCTTTATGAGTTTGGAAACATTCGAGTGGGAGAAACCAAACATATAAGAACCAGACGCAAAATTCTGATCTGCTTCATAGTCTCGATTTCTGATTTGTGCCGTCCTAATCCTTTTGTAAGTTTTATTCCAGCAAGTAGATGGTGTCGGGCCAGTAAACTGTGTAATAAATATTCAAAAAGAGGATAGCACTGAATTTAGCAGATTTATCACTTATGCAGCAAATGACTAGATTAGGGAAGTGAAACAGAATTGCGGTAGATTTAATGGAAAATAATCCAGACAGTTGAATAGGAGATACAATAGAAGTAAAATGCACGGAAAAAAGTATTCAAGATGTGATTAAAAATATATTTAAGAAAATAACGGAAAACAACGATATTCAATGTGATTAAAAACATATAAAAAGAAAAGAAAAGAGAAGAAATGAAAAGGAAAAGGTTGTTTTTATCTTTAAACTTCAAACTCTTCTTTTTAAGGCCAACTCAACCCTTGTATTCACAAAGCACAACAAATTGACCATCTTTCTGTAGTCGCTGACCCTCCCGTAAAACCTTCACACCCAAGTGAAAATGAAGTCATATAAGAATGTATTTAAAAAATTACCTTCTACAGACCTCGTCAATGAAATTATCCACAAACTTAAACTAACAACAAGCAGTTCTCAAAAATATTATTACCGACATATAAGCTTTATGGTAAATTTCCTATCAGAATTCACAGCTTTACAAACTCAGCTTATTGCATATAAGCCACTAGCATTTTAAATAGGCCTAAAAGAAAATATAAGATCAAAAAGTGCGTATATAATTTGAAAATAAACATAATAATGCAAGAAATGGGGAAAAGGAGAAAGTAAAGGGAAAAGGATGAAAGGTTCACAACAAACTTAAAAGTCCAATACCGGGGAAAATAAATAGAAAAAGTAAATTACAAGCACAGGTAAAATCAACAAAGAAATTGAATGTTTTAAGTTGATATGTAGCTTGATTAGAGCTTTTGTATGTGCCTACTTTATAAATAATTATCAGAAATTTAATAGCTCGCCCGCAAAATAACGGGATCGCGTCTAGTTTGACAAGCTTAACTCGAGTCGTCTCTTAAGGACTGATGTTCGGAATTTCTAATGTTTATTTAATCACAATGTTTAACACAAGAACTTGTATAAATTTGGTTTTTGAAAATTATCAACTACTAATAAATTTAAAAGCATCAACTAATTATTTTAAACTAACTAATTTAACATAATTAATAAACTAGAGCTTCAAACTAAATTATCTAAGAATTATTAATCTAGGGATTTTTAAAGCAAATAAATTCTAAATTAATTAACTAGCATGCATCAAACTACTATGAACTAAATCTAACATATGAACTCTTAAGAACATAATCAATAATGAAATTCTCAAGCAATAAAATATCATAAACTAATTAACCAAGCATAAGCAATAAATAAACTAAGCATGAACAATCTCATCACCAAGCATGAACAAAAGTAAAACGCAGCAACTAATTAATTATTAAAAGCAGAATCTAAGTTTCAAAACTTCAGCGATTTCACGGTTTAAACGATTTGAAATAAATAAACGAAACTAAAAACTCAAACGAAATAATTAAACATAAATTATCTAGAATTAAACTAAGAATAACTAGAGTTTATAGAACTTATTAAGTAGCTAATGGTGCTGAAAGATTGCTGGGAAATCGAACATTGGATGGTTGATCTTGGTCGAGAAATTGGAGCTTCAACGAACGTCTTCGTCTTGGTGCTTCGGATCTTGAATCTTCGACGTAGATCTTTAAAATATGTTGTAAGGTGTTGAAAATAGGTTTCTCAACCCTAGGTAAGTGTTTTGGGTCGTGGTTGTATGTTTAATTCAAAATATGAAGGGTTTATATAGTTATTTCAAGACTTGGCGCACAAGAAACCCTAAAAATCACGATATTGGGCCGTCGCGTCGATCGACGTCGGTTCTTGTGTCGACCGACGTAAACTTGTCGACGCGGGCGGACTGTGCACAGCGCTCGGCAGCTGTGCGTCGGCCGACGCTCCATGGGTCGACGCTACAGAGAGTTGAGGTTGGCCAGAGCTACTAGAACGGTTCCAGAGGAAAAACCGTTATAGAAAGTCGGCAACTTCAAATTCTTCAAACCGCGGCCCGTTTTCGCTGAAACTCCACTCGTAGACCCATCCCCGACTATATTTAGGCCAAATCACTTCAAAATACCTATAATAAACATAAAATTAATTCATTATAATTAAAATAAGATAGAATAAGTTGGGGATAAGAAAATACGAAAATATGCTCAATCTATCCAACTTATACCAAAACAATAAGGAAAACGAACTAAAATACTAAATAAAATCAAGACAAATTCGTGCTAATCAACTACCCCGCGCTTTATTGGTTTGTTCGTCCTCGAACAAACGATAGATTCAAAGTATAACAAGAAAGAAAATCAGCTCAAACAATGAGTCGTGCTATGCTACATACATAATTTTGAAAATATAGATACAAGTAACGCAAAGTCAAACAATCTACCCTTATTACATTGTCGCTCCAAAAACAAAATCATGCATCCTCTCAATAGGGTAATATATAGGGGTGTTCACTCAAAAGCAATCAAGCATTGCTGCATGGGATATGTATACACTCAAATCATACAAATACATGCACAATAAATAAGAACGGAAAATCAATCTCTTTTCAATCGCAAATTAAGTGTGTTATCGAACTAAGAATTGGAAAAGGTCTTTTCGGGTTGTAATGTAAGGCTCTTTGGACGGGTATGGTATATATAAGTTGTGTGGCTAACTCACGATCTAACGTGATCAATAACTCACCAAACCTAATCTAATCACGAAGCAATTTGCTTCGCCTCGTTCAAAAATAAAAACCTCACTAAACACTCATAACGTAGCCTTTAAACATAGGCTATTTCTCAACTCGTAGCTCAAACCACTTAAATGAAATTGAAGCTCATAATACGCTTCTTCTTTTCAACACAACTCTTGCCTTTTAAACATTAGGCTTCATAAAATGAACAATAAAACACAAGCCTTCATTAGCGCGTAGGCAATGATTAACACAATTTAACTAGACTCACCATCCCTTTTTTTTCTCTTCTTTTTAATTCTGTCCCTTTTCTATATGGGATCTTTTTGTGTTTTTTTTTCTTTAAGGATGGTGGTCCACAATATATTACAAAACCATAAATCCCTTGGTAAATTTCCAAAATTCAACTAACCAATAAAAATAACGAACTCCTCCTACCCCACGCTTTTAATGGTTGCAGAAGTCGACTCAAAAATCACTCATGGCTAATGGAAATGGATTATTTGGCTATGATTGGCTCATTCGAAATTTATAGTGGCTAATAATATATGGATATGGCCGGAATAGGGTTTTATTTGTGCCTTAACGTCATGTTCAAAGTCAACTACACACAGCGGTTTCAAAGAGATCTCAAATCAAAACTCATTCAAGTACATGCAATGATGATAAACACTTAGGCTACTCACATGCTTTTTGCATGAAAAAGTTTTGAATTGACGCTGCTTTTAAGGTTTTGCGAAATCAATTGCGTACAAGTACCATTTTACAATATATAAATAATAAATTTTAAAAAATTTATGCACTTATGCTCTCAAAAGACTAGAACCTCAAATCATACTTAGCTAACTTCGACAGGCATACCATAAAAATACAAATCAGCGCAGAAATAGTGATCAATCACGTGAAATTTAGCACTACAAATCCACGAAAATTTGCACAAATTCCTACTGTAAGTCACACTCAACCATCCCCCCCTTAAAAAATTGGCAATCTCCCGATTGTCATAAAATAAAATAAAAGTAAAGGAGATAAGAAAACATCCCTGAAATTCCGATAGTTGAGTCTTTTCAAAGAGTTGCATGTGCAATAATCCTCGTTGTGAACCCGTGGTTTAATCGCCTTGGATTTAAAACGATTGTAGTCAATTGTGTTGCGCAATTGCCTGGTGGCACATCGTGTGGAATTGAATTGGCCGGATTGTGGCTAAATTTGGTCAGATTACGACCTTGATCGGCGGGAATGAATTCGTAAAATCGAATTTTCTGCACATTAACACACACATAAACGTACCACGACAATTGACACAATAAAAACAGAAATGAACTAAATAAAAATTGGAATAAAATTAAAGAAAAATAAAAAATAACGCTTGGGTTGCCTCCCAAGAAGCGCAACATTTTACGTCACATGCTCGACGCGTTTCAACGTTTAATGCTCGGCTTGAGGTGGATCACCTAGCTCCACCATGTCACTTGCTTGAAACTCCATCTCAAATGTTTCGTTGGGGTCCATAATTTCGAAGTCAGCTCCAATGTTGTGAAAATCAATTCCAAATAGCTCGGCTATCTCCTCCCAACTTAGAAAGTCATTGTCGTCCTCGACTACCAACTCATCCAATACTATTATGCTTTTGAGTTCTTGGACGCAAGCATCTATTGGGTCTATATACGAACACTCATCTTCTTCCATCAATGGCGTAGGGCAATTATTCATGTCTTTCAAAGAAAAAGTGACCGTCTCTTTCCAAACGGACATGCTCATCCTCCCCTTATTCACATCAATTACTGCATGGGAGGTGGATAAAAATGGACGCCCTAAAAGAATAGTATGCCCCTTGTCGTCACTCGGCATCTCCCCAACATCTAAAACTACAAAATCATCAGGAATGATCAATTCACCCACTCGCACCAAAACATCTTCAACGATACCTAATGGGTGTCGAATTGAACGATCCACCAGTTGGAGTCGCATCTTCGTTGGCTTCAAGGGTTCTAATTCAAATTGCTTATAAAGGGAATGCGGTAGTAAGTTAACTCCCGCACCAAGATCAAGCATTACGCGCGCTTGTTTCCCATTCTCCAATGTGATTTTGACACAAAAACTTCCAGGGTCCTTCTCCTTTGTAGGCAGCGGGTGCTTGCATAACGCGCTCACCTCCTTCGTTAGAGGAACGTACTTTTTTTATCTCTGAACGCCCATGTCTTGTAGCAAGTCCTTAAAGAACTTCACACATGCCGGCATCATTTTGATCACATCCAAAAGAGGAAAGTTGATGTTGACGTTCTTCATCAAGTTGTAAATCTCCATGAACTTCTTATTTTCTTTTGCCGGTCGAAGGCAGTTTGGGAATGGAACTTTTTCGACTATTGGCGAAGTGGAAGTTTTGTTCATGAGCTTCCCCTTCAAAGATCCCAGAATGTAAGGGTTTGATGTCTTATGCAATTGTACGATCGGCTTGGATTCATCTCCCTTTGGCGGTGCCGGTGTTGGACTCTCCGTCATCTCTTTGTCCCCTCCGTCATTTATCTTGACTCCATTGTCAATCACTTTTCCACTGCGTAGGACTTTAATCGCTGAGGCTTGCTCCGTTTGACTTGGAAACTTGTCCTTTTCCTTATTTGATCTCGCAATGTTAGCCGCCAATTGTCTTATCATCCTATCAATCCTCTCCACATTCTTAGCATGATCATGCACCATCCTAGAGAGATTATCAATACTATTCACCTTTTACGAGAGGTCGTCTATCTTTGCATTCACTTCTAGAAGTCACTCTCTATTAATGAGCGTCTCAGTCACTTGATTTTGTTGCCAAACTAGCAATTGATCATTTGGTTTAACCGGATTTGACATTTGCCCCTTTGTAGGCGGTGGTGGTGAAGGAAGGTACCGTGGGTCAGTCTGTGGCTTTATCAGCGCATAATGTGGGTTCTAAGGACCCCACTTGAAAAAAGGAGAATCACGCTGTGCGTGAAATTGGTTTGTGGGCTTCTGCCCAGAATTGTTGTGTTGGAAATTTTGCACGGCGTTGACCTCTATGTTCGATTCATCATCAAAGTCCCTGAACACGCATTCACTCCATGTCCAAATGCTCCAAAAATTCCACATGTCTCTTGTGAAGTTTGCGATTGTTGCTTCATCATCATGTTCGTCAACAACTCCATTTGCTTTGTAAGTTTATCAAACTTGTCATCCTCCGCTCGCGCAACTGAAACCTCATTCACTCTCAATTTTCGAGGCCTTGAACTCGTTTGCCTCAATTTGTCACTTATTAATTCAAAAAGATCCCGTGCTTCCTCCGCGGTTAAGCCCCCAAAATCTCCTGCTCGTGTTTCCACTTGTTGCTTGAAATTCGGCAATAATTCTTCATAAAAGTAATTGTTGATCATATCGCCACTGTTACCATAGTGTGTACATGCATTGAGGAGCTCCTTAAAACGATCCCACGCCTCATGAAACAATTTGCCATCCAATTGCTTGAAGTTGGAAATTTCCCTCCTCAACTTCGTTGTCTTGGGCTGAGTAGAATCTTCCCACAAAT
The DNA here is from genome assembly GCA_014905375.1 of Phtheirospermum japonicum. Lineage (NCBI taxonomy): Eukaryota > Viridiplantae > Streptophyta > Magnoliopsida > Lamiales > Orobanchaceae > Phtheirospermum > Phtheirospermum japonicum. Next base: position 714,564 of record BMAC01000074.1, read on the forward strand.
TTCTTGTAAACCATCTCCCAATTTGTTAGGCATTTAGGTTGTAATTGATTGAACCATCGTTTCGCTTTATCCTTCAGGGTACTAGGGAAGTATCTCATACTAAGTTGTCCTTCACTGAGTCCTCGATCTTGAATCCCAGACAATGCTATGTAAAATTCTCGAACGAACTCGAGTGGGTCTTCATTCAGCAAACCATAGAAAGAGGGTAGTCTATTCAAATCGTTGGTCCTAAAATTGTAGTTTCTAGCCGCTTGGCCTAAAACTATCGCTGAGCTATATGGTCCAATGGTTGGTCATGCGAGGTCGCCTTGTTTTCGTACATTTTGATATCGAGGAGCACGTCTTCCAAAATTCGCACGTCTTCTGACAAAATCGTCCCTATCATCATAATAATTATCTTCAATAAACTCATTTTCATCCTCATATTCATCGTCCAGTGCATCGTCATTTTCACCATCATAGTACTGACGTCCTCCTCGTCTATTTTGGAAATAATTCGGTACTTGCTCCCGATTTAATTTCTCATTGTGTTTTTGGTTGTTTGGGGGATGGGGACCGTCATTACCAACTTGGTTGCGTAAGAACTCCTCGTTTGCACAAGCGTTGTATGCCTGAGCTTCTGCACGATTCCTAAAGTACTGGGGACGGTTGATTTGATATCCTTGAATCACTACTTGACGATTATCTTGTCCTTGGGGCTCCCCGTTGTTTGGATTGTTGAGGAACTGGTTTCCTTCTTGATTCTCTTTATTATTGATCCTTTGGTTGTTTTCGTCGTATGCGTTTGATTGGGGTCAAGAATCGGTGGATCTTCTTGACGATTGCCATTTTGTGGGTCTCCAAAGTTTAGATCATCGGTAGGTGGCATCCCATATGGTTAGTAGCGTAGAGGGGTATTATTGTCATTTCCTTGCCCTCGGCCACAATTCGTTCGTCCTCCTCCTCTTCCTCCTGGTCCTCGGCCTCCAACAGGGTTAGTGTTTGAAATGTTGGCCAAATTTGTATCACAATTAATTGCGTCGGGGGAATGAAAGAGTCTTCTCGGTCTCCCAACTCGTTCGTTGTTGTCTATATATGGAGCAAGTTCGTTTCTAAGACTTCGACAACCTAGCATCAACAGCAAACAACATCAACGCATCGAGTGGAGAATAAAAAACCTTTATACAAATATACGGAAAAGCAAATAACACGAACAAACATTATCAAAACCTATTTCAGTCCCCGGCAACGGCGCCAAATTTTTATTCGAGCTTTTGTGTGTGCCTACTTTATAAATAATTGTCAGAAATTTAATAGCTCGCCCGCAAAATAACGGGATCGCGTGTGGTTTGACAAGCTTAACTCGAGTCGTCTCTCAAGGACTGATGTTCGGGATTTCTAATGTTTGTTTAATCACAATGTTTAACACGAGAACTTGTATAATTTTGATTTTTGAAAATTATCAACTACTAATAAATTTAAAAGCATCAACTAATTATTTTAAACTAATTAATTTAACCTAATTAATAAACTAGAGCTTCAAACTAGATTATCTAAGAATTATTAATCTAGGGATTTTTAAAGCAAATAAATTCTAAATTAATTAACTAGCATGCATCAAACTACTATGAACTAAAGATAACATATGAACTCTTAAGAACAAGATCAATATCGAAATTCTCAAGCAATAACATATCATAAACTAATTAACCAAGCATAAGCAATAAATAAACTAAGCATGAACAATCTAATCACCAAGCATGAACGAAAGTAAAATGAAACAACTAATTCATTATTAAAAGCAAAATCTAAGGTTCAAAACTTCAGCGATTCAACGGTTCAAACAATTCGAAATAAATAAACGAAATTAAAGACTCAAATGAAATAATTAAACATAAATTATCTTGAATTAAACTAAGAATAACACTAGTTTAGAGAACTTATTAAGTAGCTAAAGGTGCTGAAAGATTGCTAGGAATTCGGACATTGGATGGTTGATCTTGGTCGAGAAATTGGACCTTCAACGAACATCTTCGTCTTGGTGCTTAGGATCTTGAATCATCGACGTAGATCTTTAAAATATGTTGTAAGGTGTTAAAAATAGGTTTATCAACCCTAGGTAAGTGTTTTAGGTCGTGGTTATATGTTTAATTTTATATGAAGGGTTTGTATAGTTATTTCATGACTTGGCGCACAAGAAACCCTAAAAATTACGATTTTTGGCCGTCGCTTCGATCGACGTCAGTTCTTGCGTCGACCGACGTAAATTGGTCGACACAGGCGAACTGTGTACAGGACTCGGCAGCTATGCATCGGCCGGCGCTCCATGGGTCGACGCTACAGAGAGTTGAGGTCGGCCAGGGCACGGTTCCATAGGGAAAGCCGTTGTAGAAAGTCGGCAGCTTCAAATTCTTCAAATCGCGGCCCGTTTTTGCTGAAACTCCACTCGTAGGCCCATCCTCAACTATATTCAGGTCAAAGCACTTCAAAATACCTATAATAAATATAAAATTAATTAATTATAATTAAAATAAGATAGAATAAGTTGGGAATAAGAAAATACGAAAATATGCTCAATCTATCCAACTTATACCAAAACAGTAAGGAAAACGAACTAAAATACTAAATAAAATCAAGACAATTTCGTGCTAATCATAGCTCTGTACGATACCTCTTCTCCATTTGCTGTCGTAACTCTAAATAAAGGCCTAATCCTTAAGGCAGCGTCTCTTAGAACTTCCATCTTATATAAATCATGCTCACTTGGATCTGAAGCCAAATGTCAAAAACCAACATGTAGAAAGATTAAACGAACAAAATATACCCACTACAATGCAAAAGTAACAATGTAAAAAACAACTTTCAGAGCAATAATTCACCTGTTATTGAAGAAAACGTCCTCACAGTTGTATATCCCTCGGGCCATATAAATCTCTCATTTTGGAAATTACCAGTGTCCTTGACAATCCTTCCTACATGAAACTCCCATGCACAAGATATTAAGGAGTTGATTCATCAACTATGACAATTAAATTAGCGGGACGATTGATTAATTACAGACGGTCCTAAGAACAACATGTAGCTAAACTTATCCCTCACGTGTTCAGTTGGGCATGTCTTATTAATACGGGTAAAATGTGTTAAAGCAAAAACTCATGCAAGAAAAATCACCATTTCAAAATTCAGGGCGGTTGGGGAAAAAGCATAATTCTTTAAATTTGCAGATCACAATCACACCAAAAAAAAAAAACTCACTTTCATTTCAAGTTTAGTCATTTTACAAATTGCAACTTCAGGTGGAGTATTTCTTAGGGTAAATCTAACCCTCGAGGGGTGTTATTCGTAATCATGTGATATAACTTGGGTTGTTTTTCTTCTTTTTTTGTAATTAAGCAAAATCTCATAGTATTTTGTTGTAGTTAATCCCTAACTGAAAATTAGAGGCAACCCATCTATCTAAAAGTGCATCTGAACCCACATAGAAGAGGTAACTTAAACTTCATTAAACAACAACATTTTGCCTTAGCCAAGTAGCCAGCTAACTAGTTCATTACTTAATACACAAGTTTCATATTGTTATAATGCCGCGTAAATTACCTTCTTCACAACATACCGAAGAGAGAATCATCATCCATGTCCTCTAGATTCTCAAGTGCTGTAATATGTTTTCGAAATGAAGATGCAGCTTCTTCCCTGTCATCCAGCTGGCCCAGCTTGTCGTCTACATAGGCCATCAAATAGAAAGCTTCCGATGCCAACTCGAGATACTGTGCGCACGCAACGGCAAAATAAATGCCTTTCAAAACTGAGAAACACTTCCATGACAGTATTTACTAGCAAAATACAAATCTTAAGGAGCTATTTGTTATTTTAAAAGATAACTCGATTTTATTTTTTATTTTTTTGTAATTAATCATCAATTTCATGTTTGATTGGATCTTTATTAAGAGTTCCAAGATAAAGAGAAAACTAACTTTGATTTTCACGGCCAACACATCGTGGGCCCACCATAAATGCATAAATTTCACATAAGTTAAGAAACTAACTAACCTCCAAGAGCTAAAGTTCTTCTGAAACTTGTTTTAACGGTTCTAAAACCATCTCTGAATCTTCCGAAACTAATGAAAGAACCAAAAAAAAAAGCATGTGTTAAGAACCTCCAAGGAAAGAGGAATAAAACCAGAAAAGGAAAGGGAGATGAAAAAAAAATCTCGGTATCAAAATTCAATATGAGGGGAGATAGGATTAAAAAAAATCTTGGTATCCAAATCCAAATCTCGGCAGAATGAAACCCCTATACAAGAATTCGATTTGAAAATATAGGCAAGTCCCCTAAAAACTAAATCGTAAAATAAAAAATGTCAATAAAAAAGAAAACCCTGAAGAATTATACTAACTAAGAATTATATTTAACTAATAAGAGCTACAATGTACTTAAAAAAAAGTGTAACCCAGCCACATGCCTGATGAAATGCCTCTGTGAGCAGGCACAATTAGAAAATGTACCTTGGTTAGCAACAACAACAAGTTGAGACTCATAACTCATGGATGGCTCCAGACTTCATCTGTTCAAGGAGGGCATCAGCATCAGCTTCACTAAAACAGAACAAGCGAAGGCTTTTTCCCAGTATTTGTGCCCGAAAGTAAAACAAATTCTTGAAACCAACTGACATGGCACTTTTCTTAGCAGCAGGATTAGTGTTACTAGTGCTATTGGCATTGGTTTTGTTATAGAAAGGGGTTTTTTGATATTCTGGCGTACAAGAAAGTTCTGAGAGGAGGGTTGGTTTGTATGTTGTGGAAGAAGTTGGAGAAGTGGGTTTGGAGGAAGGTAAAAGATTGGTGGAGGGGATGCTGCAGCGGCAATGATGGAGCCGCCGCCATTGCAGGGAGGGTCATGGGTTTTCTGGTTTGGGGTTAAGGTTACACACACATGACGAGAGAAAAGGCTTCTTTTAAGTTATTGCCCAAACCAAACCTTTTAATGTGGGAGAGTACGGGCAGGAGGCCGTCATGAGGAGGTGGTGGCCATCTCTCAAGGCGGCGGCGGAGAGAGGAGGAAGACGAAGCGCTTGGAAGAGAAGGTGCAAAAGGCAGTCGGAGGAAAAAAAGTAGAAATAGAAATAGAAAAAGAAAAGAAATAGAAAAGGTACGTGGGGTTTTTATATAATTGGAAAACACTTACGAGAATGATTTTTTTAAACCGTTCTGGATTGACATACAGTCCAGAACGGTATTCAAAAACCTCAGGTTTCTTTTTTAAAAACTCAACCCATGTAAACCTAGAAAAATCATCCACAATTACAAGAACATACCTTTTACCACCAAGGCTCTCTACTTCAAGTGTTCCCATAAGATCCATATGAAGGAGTTCGAAACAGTTCTATGTGGTGAGACTCTGCACAGTTGGATGTGCCACCCTGACTTGCTTCCCCTTTTGACATGCCTCACAGACTGGAATTATTTTGGTGTTAATCTTAGGTAGACCATTCACATCTTCCTTCTTGGCCAATCTTTCTAACATCTTGTAATTGACATGTCCAAGCTTTTGATGCCAAACCTCGGCACCACTTAATTGAGACAGCTTGCAAAATACATTGCCATTAAATTGGTAGCAGTTCTCAGAGGTCCTCTGACCACTAAGTATGCAAGCATTGCTCTCGTCATAAACTTCACACTTTTCATGAGTGAACTTAATACTAAAACCACAATCGCATAGTTGGCTAATACTTATCAAGTTCGCGGTTAATCCTTCAACGAGTAACACATTCTCAAGCATTGAAATACCAGGAACATGAAGAGTTCCTTGGACAATTATCTGGCCATTTTCACCTCCACCATACTTCCTTTTTCCTCCTTGAAATTTCACAATATTCGAAAGGAGATCTTTTGAGCCAGTCATGTGTTTGGAGCATACATTATCGACGTACCAAGCTCCAAGAATGTGAGACTTTAGAGAGGAATAGATCATGTGACCTTTGATCTCATTATTTTTTACCCATACTTGTTTGAGACTGGTGTTGGTTTTGGTGTTAGTAACACAGAAGCTGTCATGACTCGGCAGACAGCTTTGTCCTCTGAAACTGATTTCTCTTGCCAGCAGTTTTCCAGCAGAAGGGTCGAATGTGACCAGGATCACCACAGTGATGGCACACATATTGTCTTCTTCTCTTCTTGTGGCGTTTGGTCGAATTCCTTTTTGGGCTTGATTCTGGCATTTGCTGATTAGGCTTGTAGCCAATTTCGTGTCTCGAGGATTCTGGGAAAGTCATATCTAGAATTTCATCAAGCTTTGCCTTGACCTTGTTGAGGTTTGTAATGGTTTTTTGGGACCTTTTTTAATTAAGTCTTCACATGTTTTAGCTCAACATCTTTTCTTGTCAATGCTGACTCCAACCGGACAATGGTTTCGAGTTGATCCTCCTTGTCATGAGTTAGTTTGTCCATCTTGATCATAAGAGCCTTGACTTTGATCACTTGATTACCACAGTTGGCAAATAGCTCATCATATTCGATACTCAGCTTCTAGTACCTGTCAACTTCAACTTTTGCATTTAAGCACCAGATGTTGGTTTTGATGTTACCAACATGGATATCATCATCCCACACAATGTTAGAAAACAGAGCTGGAACAGACTTAGGAGTGTCTGGGTCACTGTCATCTTCTTTGTACTCCGTTGCAATCATATTCATTCTTATAATGTCCCCAACCTTTGCACCCATGACATTGAACTTCACTGAGAGGTTTCTGGGAACTAGAAGTCTTGGACTCCGAAGGTGAGGATTGGAACCTGGCAAGAGGACGTCGTGTTGATTTTGCTGTTGGCGTATCTGGCTTGAATTTAGAACTAGATCCTCTAATATTGTTCTTCTTCTTTAGAAACTGGTTAAAACGTTGAGACACGAGAGACACTTCGTCTTCTCCAAGTGTGGTAGCATCAATCTTATCTAGTAGTTCTCTCTAATCAGTGTCTTTATCATTAGAGTTAACATCAGAGGTAAGAGCAACATTATTTTCTTTTGAGTTTGAACCAAGGTGTTCCATCTCGAGTGTCTTTAGGGAGCCTACTAAAGCATCAAAGTCTAGATCTTCTGTGTCCTTGGCTTCTTCTATGGCTACCACTTTAATGCTGAATTTCTTTGAGATGGATCTGAGTAGCTTTCCTACAAGATGTGAGTTGGTCATAGCTTCACCAAGTTCCCCGCACTCGTTTGTGATGTTCGAAAGTCTCATGGCATAGTCCATTATCGACTCTTTCTCGTCCATCCTCATTGACTCAAAAGTAGCAGTCAGCATTCTTAATCTTGATCTCTTCACACTTTGGGTTCCTTCATATATCCTCTACAATGCATCACATGCATCTTTCTTCGACTCGCACTTATTGATAACTTTGTAGTAGTTCGAGTTAACGTATCCACAAAGGGTGTTGATGGTCTTGGAATTCCAATTAGATAGGGTTATCTCATCAGCAGTCCTATCTTCTTCTTTCTTGGTGATGGTGTCCCCATCAGCATCAGTGACACGCGGTCTTTCCCATCCCACCGGAATGTTTCTCAACGCACATTCATTAACATTCTTAATGTGTCAGCGCATCCTCTGCTTCTAGAGAGAGTAATTCTCTCCATTGAGGATAGGGGGTCGACGATTCCCCTGAGCATTCATGGTGTTCTACAAATATAAGGATTGGTAAACTTAGTACATCAAGTAACCTGCTCTAGATGCCAATTATAAATTCGTAGGACCTATGGTTGTTAAAATAAGTATCAGTAAACTGGTGTTAAGTTCGGTGTTAAAAATACTAGAACTAACACTGAACAAATTCAAAGGAGTAAATCGCAGACTAAGAACAGATGTGAAGACTGGCGTTAAAACACCTGTGTTAACATAAAACAGTTTGTGAAAACAAAAGCAGCGGAATAACAAAGATACTTTGAACAAAGCAATTTAAATCTCATCCACAAGCAAATGTGATTTTGAACTTGGGTTTTCAATATATTACTTTTTTTTGTTCAAGACCAAATACATAAATTCAAAGTAATATATGAAAGCAATAGTATCAACACTATGATACTAAAATATTTGGAGCCAAGCTTGTGATGATCTTCTTCGTTAGTCACGCAAATCCGAAGATACCCGTGATTAGAAATGTGGTTTCAAGTCCTTCTCTTGCTCGTGTTCTTCTTCCTTCTTTTTTGCGTCGTCTCCTTGTTGCGTCTCTCTTGAAAGTCATATTGAGAGTCTATTTTCCCTTGGCTTTTCTTGTCTTAAATAGACAAGACTCCTATACTTGGTAAACAAGTCTTAAACATAAACCAGGAAACCAAATAAAGTCCTAAACTTCATCTAGGAAACAAATCTAGAGTCTTAATTTATTTTGAGCCCAATAAAGGTAAACAACTAAAAAAGGAAAAGTTTCCAAGAATAAAATTCTCAACAGAAAGGCTGGAGCAGAAGAGTGACCAACCTCGTATTTTATTTTCTCTCTCAAGAAAAACTCTTAGAAATCAAATAATATTGGAGGAAAGGAGGGAAGTGTGATGAAATGAGGGGGTGTATTTATAAGCAATAGAGGGAGGGAGATAAGACAAAACTCTGGCACATCGTACAATGTACGCTCCACTCAGCATGCTATGAATCGAAGATTGCCACCTAGAAGATGTGTCAGTCTGATTAGGAAACATCAACCCGACATCATGAACACAGTCTGTAGGATTGGCGAACCTTAAGAAATGAGTCTGAACTTGTCAACTCCAAGTCGACTCCACACTTTGGGGCTTGTTGACGTCGAACTAGCTTGGAATAACCTGTGGCCAATTTTGGGTCCACAATCTAACTAAACTGGTATCTAATCAAACCAACATGCTAAGTTAATCCAAACTGACATTTGATCGAGCCGGATAGGCCTGATTATAGCTAAGCTGGACTGATCCATTATACGTGACATCGTGATAGATGAGGCATCTTACACAACTATACATCTTCGACTACTGTATTACCTAGATTATCGTACAACCTTAGTTGTCATGCCGCTTATGCCTCAGCTGCCACTCCACACCTTAGATTCCGTGCTTGACACCTTAATTTTGGTGCTGTTGTTTTGCATGTAATTGTGGTGTTTTTCCTTGTGGTTTTAGTTAGAACTTAGCATTAATTCTAGTTGTTTTGAGACGTGTTTATTTAGATTGTTTGTTGTCTTCACGTTTGTTGCTTTTTGAATTTCCCTTTTGAATTACATGTAATGTGGTTTAATCGGATCAATTAATGCGTGTTAGGTGTTATTTTGCTAGATTTTAACAAGGAAGCGATAAAAAGGCAAAACGGGGTCGAGACGCACGTTCAAGCCGAAGCCCGCCGGCGCCTGAGTCAACCGCCCACGTCGACGACCGAGTGCGCCCGCGTCGGTCGACCTTGGATCGACGTAAACTCTCTGCATCATCGATCGACGCCATTCCAGTGACACGAGACAGCCGCCCGCGTCCACACCTATCCACGCCCGCGTCGGTCTACCTTGGGCGATGCAAACTCTATGTAGCGTCGATCCCAGGTGCGTCGAGGCTGAGCTACCGAGCACTTCCGAGAGACGTCGCCAACAAGCCTTGCTCGGGTCGAATTTGATCAAAGTCGGTCAAATACGGGTCCTCAAGCCTTTTAAGGTCAAATTGACCCATTAAACCCAATTAGAATCTAGTATAAATAGGACACAACCCTCATTTTTAAACTCTAACTCTTCTCCACCCAATATTTGGCTTGGAAAGATCTATTTTCTCTCGCTTGTTCTTAGTTTAATTTTGAAGATTTCCTTGGGTTTGTAAGCTCAAGATGAATCCAAGTACTCCCTTGGATTTTTACTTTGATTCAATTTAGTTCAAGCTTGTTACTTCTTCTCTTTAATTCAAGTAAGCTTTCTTTTATTTCTATGATTTGTTCTTCAATTCATGCTTGTTCTTTAATTTTATGCTTTTTTCCTTAACTCTTTAATTTCTTGCTTGATCTTGAGAATAGGCTATGGAATCTAGATGAGTGACAGATCTAGATCATAGATCGGGTCTTAGATCATTTTTATTTAAGTATTTCATGTTCTTTATGTTGGATTTGATTTAATGCTTGGTTTCATGCTTAATCCTAGATCTATTGCTTGATGCTTGTTATCTTACGTAAAGTTTTGAACTTTCCCGTCTATTTTCAATGCTCTTGCTATTCATGCTTTCAATTTTCATTAATTTTTTATTCAAGTTTTTATGCTCATGCAAGCATGGTTGTACCTTGTGCTTTCATGCTTGTACTTGATTAAACATTGCTTGTTCTTGCTTATTTTCATTATTAATTTGCATTTTCATATTGAGGCATACAACGAGGCATCCGACCAACTTGTTATTTAATTTCCTAGCTTAGTTTAGTTAGTTTAATTGCTTTATTTTCATTTTCCTTTTATTTCTTCAAGCTACAAACACATTGAACCCTTCAATTGAATCAAATTCCGATAATACTGATCCAATAGAACCTTTATTTCCAAAAACAACGAAAAACTACACTTCAAAATGGCGTTATTGCGACTCGGCTTGGTTAAGGCTTTTGATTTTATTGTTGTTTCTTTGTGTTTTTAGCTTTCTTTATTATTTGACATTTTTTCTATTAAGTGTGATAGGTACTTGTAGCTATGGTGGATACATTCCCAATATGGGAGGGCATGGTGTAAACCATGTTGGGAATGAGATGTTGTATAATGGCCTTGGGAATGTGGGAGGGCATGGTGCAAACCACGTTGCCAATGGTGGATATGTCTATGGTCAACCCGGCATGGGAGGGCATGGTGCAAACCATGTCGGGTTTAATAGTTTTTCGGGCGTGAATGGTTCCTTCGGTAGTTATGGAGCTCCGAATCCCTATCCGAATGTGCAAGCCTCGATTTCTGAT
>BMAC01000074.1:725770-752801 GCA_014905375.1 Phtheirospermum japonicum
AAGATCTCGATGCTTATGCGTACTTTGGAGGTTTGAGCTCCGATGCACCCCCTATCCGCACTATGGGAGATTTCAACAAACCCTTTTTGGGGACGTTTCATCCTCCCAAGCTAAAATCTTCATGAGCGACGTATTATAAGGCACGCATGGCTTTATCCTCTAAGGATCTTAAGGCTTACGAGTTGTTTGGAGGATCGAACTCTGTTGTCGCAAGTGGCCCCCCTATCCAAACTATGAGCGATGTTAATAGACCCTTTGTGGGGGTGTTTACTCTTCCCGAGCCAAAACTTCCTCCACCAACGTATGTTCATGCTAATGCGGTGCTTCCACCCTTATCATCTAAGGAGCTTGAGTAGATTAAAGAAAATGGCGGCATTGGAGGCTCAAATCGCTCAAATGTCTAGCGCGGGACCCGATTGTGCTACACCATCGTTTGCTCTGCCGCTGACTCATAACCCTCTTGATTCCACTCCCGTAGACCCATTTTGCCCATTTATCCTGGTGATTGCTCCTACTCCATCCCCCAATCTGGATCTCTTTGTCTTGAGTCGATAATTTCCAAGTCCACATTCGCATACTCTTCCGGTCACGATCTTTGATAACTGTGGGGTGGTTGATGATACGGGTGTCTCGCCGTCAAAAGAGGACGTTTTTTCATTTCCGAATGCTTTTATTCCTCTTGACCCTTTACCTTTTACTTCAAAAGAATCTTGCGAAGAATGGGTATATATGGAATTCCTCAAGGCCATGGTCGAACGGGTTTATATGGAGGTTAGGAGCATTGAGGAGGATATTGTTCAGGAAGCCTATTTCGAGGAGTGTTGTGAGGATGATGAGACCCTTGTTCTTAACGATGAGTACGTTGTGCCTCGATGTGCCCAAGATTAGTGTGAAAATGATTGTTTATGTGTCGTTGAGGGCAACGACAACTTTTTCGAGGGGGGTGGGGGTGGGGATATTTGATGATAAGAGCGAGAAGTTCGAAAATCACCTTGAGGAAAAGACCATTGATGATAATATGGAAGAGCTTAAAGACTATCTTGAGGGGATCGTGGAATTGTTTGAATTAGCCCCCGATGAAGACGAGAGGAGGCACAAGCCAGAGCTTAAGCTTCCATCATATCCCCCCAAGCGTTTCTATTTGGAAGAGGAGAGCAAGAATATTATCATCTTTGAAAAATCGGACCGAGAGGAAGAGGAGAGGTCGGTTGAAGAGCTTAAAGTTCTTAAGGGTGTTATTGGGTGGAAACCCGGAGTTGTTAAGGGAGTTACCCCTTTGAACCCACATATTAAAGAGATAGTGAAAGCCAGGAATTGAAGGTTGTTGTTAGAGGGCTTGATGTTTGCGATTTCCAAAAGCGAGTGGGTGAAGCCCATTGACTTGGTACCAAAGACGAGCGGCGTGTTCATTTTTGAGGAGGGAAAAGGAGAATTTTTGTCCGGGAGGGCTACGACGAGATGGAGGATGTTGATCGATTCTAAGATGTTAAATACGGCTACCAAGAGAGATCATTTCCCTCCCCCATTTTTCGATCAAAGGTTAAACAAGCTAGTCGGCCATTATTCTTATCGTTTCCTAGACGATTTTTCGGGGCACTTCAAAACTACCATTCCACCCGAAGACCTAGCCGAGACAAGTCCCATTTTCCCATTTGGAACGTTTGCTTTTTGGCGAATACTATTTGAACTATGCAATGCGCCGAGAACGTTCCAAAGAGTGGATCCTCCCAACAAGGAGGAGATTGTTTTGGTGGACCCTCCTGTTATCTTTCCACCTTGACCATAAAGGGAGTTCATCAAGCTAGTGACGTAAAACAAGCGCTTCTTGGGAGGCAACCCAATTCTTCTCGTTTATTTCTTTTATTTTCTTCTTAAATGAAAATCCAAAAACATTTGAAAATTTGAAAAAAAATAAAAAAATATTTTGGAGTTGTTTTTTGGTTCATATTGGTCTTTATGTTTTTGGTTTTGTTTGGTTTCCTTCTATAGGGTTTCGTTTTCCGACTTCATCCTTGGGCGATTTGATAAGAGGGTAGCGTTCGTGGATCTGGGAAATACTAGCCATACTCGATGTTCACTTGGATTTCTTAGATGCTTAGGTGGACCCCACCGAGCTCGACCCAAACTCGCTTGGTTAAGGAATCTTCTATCTCACCATCCTTTTACTTGATTTTTCATTAAAATGCAATGAGGGCATTGCATGGTTTAAGTGTGGGATGGGTAGGTGGCTAGGGTCCGGGTGTCACAAAGAATGATTTGTCTTTCTTAAATCGAGACTTGGCGAAGTGACGCTTACTAATTGCGCTTTTATATGGTTGAGTCGTTTTTGTGTCTTTTGTGTCTTTATTACATTGTTGAACAATCACCACTTACTTGGAGGTTTGAATAGTTTACTTATCGGATTTTTGCATGTATATATCCTCTTGTGTAAGGAGTTAAATTTTTGTATTTCGTCCAAACCCGCCTATATATATATAATCAACATTTTCTCGTTAAAAGATTGAAACGCTCTAAAAGATCTTTGGATTTTGCTCCCAAATTCGGTGCAAACTAGTGAGTAGCCTTGTGTGATTTATCGGCTTGCTTGTATTTTTATGGAAATTGCATTGAGGAGGTTTGATATTGCTCGTACATAATTGAATTCGAAAATGACCTCAAGGCACATATATCACCCTTGTTCTGGCCATATCCATATATTTAAGCTACTTTAAAAGTCCCAAATGAGCCCCCTTGAGTCTATGTCCCATTTCTTGTTAGCCGAGCTCGATTTTAGCTCTTATATCTTCATAAATTGTGAAGTAAGAGTGTATGATTAGTTGACAAGAAATGTGAGGAAAATCGATTGTGGGTTTTGAGTTTTGAGTTTCTTATATAAAAAAAAAAAAGAAAAACAAAAGGAGAAGAAGAATAATACTCCAACACAAATCACGAAAAGTGATAAAGTGTGCGTTCAAACGAAAGGCCTAATTCAAAAAGGCTAAGTTTAGTAAAAAGAAGCAAAATCAAAAAGTTTCTAAGTTTTTGAGATAAAGTTGGAAAAGCGTGTGAGTATACGAAAGGGTTTTGAATGAGAGTTTGGTGAATTGGGAAGGGTGAATCGATCATAAGCTTTGGGTTTCAGAGATTAGGATTTTGTGTGTTATTGATCGCGTTTGATCGCGTGTCACCATCATGCCCGGCATAATAAGGCAGGACATCACCATCTAGTCACCAGCTAACTAGAGTGTCCCTAGCGTACCAGGATCAACCAGGCGGGGCACCGTTGGCCTGGTAGCAGACGATTAGGATGTCTTGCTAACACGAAAATGTGCCATCGGTGCATAACAAGTGTAAGCAATTTGGACGTTGATCATCTCCGAGCCGACCAGATGATGGTGGCCGATGTGTCACTGACACATGCATGGTGTAATAGGACAAGATGCCGACCAAGCTGTTCTGCGAACATCATCACATATCATTTGTCATGTACCCACAAAGCACAACTATGCGCAATCACGGATTCCTAAGCTCAGTCGTATCCTGCCCAACGAAAAGCGCATATTCAAGTTGACCTGCATGGTGTTATCCAACATTTCAACCAAGTCGACCTGGAGATTATCTTGGGTTGGCTGAAAACAAATATAAAATGAGATTAGCATTGAGGTGGTGGAAAAGACATAATTAGGGTTAAGGTTTTGGATTAACTTATTCCCAAAAAGTCGAAAACCAATGACAGAACGTGTTCGATTAAGTTTTCATGGAAAAATTATAAATAGTCTTTCCAAGAGAGAGATAGAGAAAGGATACCTAATTCTAGAGGGATAAAGTATATAGAGAGGTTATTAGAGAGAGAACTTGTAATCAAGAATCCACACTTGTATACAGATCCGGTTAAAAATGATCTGAACTAAAAAAAACAAAAAAAACTAAGCGCTTTTCGTAGTTGTTTTTCTCACTTTTCTTACCTAACTCATTTGTTTTAACTATTTATTTTATTGAGCTACTTTTAGCTTAAACACCAAATATTGCAAACATTTTTAATGGTTGACACTAGTGTTAATTGTAATATGTAGGCAAAATAATGCACGTAATATGCATATGGACAATCTTTGATAAATAAAGACTATAGACTATTCCACACGACACGCATATTACTATCCCCGTCATACCCCCAACCTCTTATTCTTAGAACTTGAAGATTATAATGGTGAAGAATATCATTAACAGTATATTTTAGAGTCAATGTGGTAGTATCATAGACACTTCTGATTATGAAAATTCGTTATGTTAGAATCCCATCGGTATTCACAAACCTCAGGATAAGCTCCATTTACCTACGATTAGATTTATCTTTTGCTTCATCAACAAGAATAAGAAAGCTTGCAACTGCAACATCATCACAAATTTTTTGCCGTACTCTATTTGTCATGATATTCAAGACCTCTTTTTGAACTTCTATAGAAGTGTATATGTTATTTCTCGCGGCACTACATAATATATCCCCAGCATTTTTATTTAGTCGTCCAAAAGCATCCAACATTAGATGATTTATATTGGCCCCTAAAGAGACAACCTTGAAGTTCTAGTCATCGAATACTTGTAATTGTGGTTTTAAGATGAAGACACTTTTTTCGAATTTCTTCACTCAACACGGCAAACACTACCTTATTTTTATGATAGTTTCATTAAATTTTGAGCTCTTTTTAAAGATGTAGCATGATGGGATGAGGGTAATGAGCTAACATGAGTAAGAAACGCACTTTCCTCCCCACAAACACTCTTCAATTTTTAAATCCATCCGTACCTAATGATTAGAGATCAGGTGGAATAGGATCACTAAGCAATATGTCTTATATTTTGAATGAGAGTATTCCAATCACCAAAAGTCATTGTACAAATGTTCGTAAAAATTGACATGTTTGCTTACAACATGGTATGCATGGATACTCCTTTAACTTTTGGTTGATACAACCCAACATTCAGATAAGCTCTTCGAATATCACCATATTCATTAATTGGATAAACATATTTTTCCTCTTTATTGGTCACGTCAATAGATAGATGGAGAGTTCATAAATTCAGAAAGCGTTAGCATCGACGTAGGAGTAGGTAGGGGACATTTGGAATTGAGAGAACCTCATATTTATCTTCTTTCAAAGGGAAAAAAAAAAAAAAAGGTTTTCTTTCTTCACAGTAAGTTGGTGATGTTCCACTCAATTTTCCATATGTAGAAATATCACATTATTCACTGTCACTATCAATAAGCATAAAATAAAATTACTCAAAACTGAAATTGGGGTTTGTATTAGTCTCAACTTAATTTCAAAATACCACACTGTAAAGTAGTGACACTGCCGAATAAATTAACACAACTTGGAACTCTTTTTTTTTAATATGTTTTTATTACAGAATTGTTTACTAGTATGATGCATTCAACATTTTTATGCAAGAAATAATAACATTAGTACCATATTATTTCTAAATGGGTAATAATACACTGTAAATTATTTGAAGATCATTGATATTATATGATTGCTACAGAAAATTCTTAAATAACTTTATTTACATTATTCACCTAGTAATTAATAATCAATATAAAGTAAAAATGCTCAAATTCAAATTGAGGCAAGGACTTATTTCAGTTCAATTTCAAACTTAAAACATAATAGTTAGCAGCAAGTTAAGGTTAGGAAAAAGACAATATCTAATTGAGCTTAGAAGACAAATTCAAATAGGGGTTGGCAGCAAGTTAGGTCTAATCCCAACTTAATTTCAAAACATATTCATCCAACAAAATATGAATAGAAACTAAATGGGTCACCTATAAACCAATGAGCAGAGTTGTTGTTTTTTTTTTTTGTTTTTTTTTTTTCTTGGATTACGAGCACGAAACGTAGGTTGGATTGAGAATGAGCTATATCTTTGCCTGTGTAGCTTCTGTCTTAATTTTTCATTCTTTCCTAGTTCTTAACTTGCTTTTTTGGCAAAAATACCCAAATATTGTAGTTTTCAATTCGATTTGTGAAAATGCGTGATATTTTAAACAAATTATCATTTTAAGTGGAATCGCAAGCCTAATATGTGATTCCAAAATAAAACTTTTTTACTATACGTAACGCCCCGATTTCACTTCAGTCAAAATAGGATTTATATTTACGAAAAATATGACGAAACCTTGGCGTCACAATAAATGTCAAGACTTTCAAACTTTACGCAGCGGAAATAAACATAATATGAATAACCAAATCACCATCAAGGAAATTTATAATTTAAAACCGCGTTTTTATGTCTAGTTCAACGTTTATTTAAAACAATAAAACCAGTTTTTCAGAAAAACAAAACCAACATTTACATTTTCATTCCTCTACTCGTCTCCCATCCGATCGACATCTTCGTTTGTACCTGAAAAATGTTGTTGATTTGGGATGAGCTCAACGTACTCAATAGTTACACTGACTTAACCAATGCAAAATCATACAACTCACAAATAGTACAATCGTTCATAGAATTCATAGTTTTATCGTAGAAAATAAGTTGACTGCAGTTAAAACGCGCCGGGATATACCCGATGACCCTTTTCCCCGGTCACAGACACATTTGGTCTCTGGTTTTAATTCGTGGTTATAGCACGTTGGGATAAACCCAATGACCCTTTTCCCCGGTCACAGACACATTTGGTCTACGGCTATATTAGTTTTTGGAAATATAGAATCGCATGATACACATAGCACATAAATTTGAGTACATAAAATTTAACACAGGTAAGTCAGTGGTCCCTACCTCGTAAAATGTCGTGGAAAGTCGAGTGAATGCACGTATTGAATCCTAAGTCCTCTTAATGCTCGTCACCTATTCAAATAGAAAGTATATTTAAATTAGTAATTTTTCTATTTAAAATAGATATCATAATAATAATAGTAATAATAATAACAATAATAATAATAATAATAATAATAATAATGTTAATAATAATATAATAGCAATAATAATAATAATAATAATAATAATAATAATAATAATAATAAATTGGACTGGAAAGTATTTTTATAATATGTTTCAGGGGCTGGATTGAGGTTTTAGATAGGTTAGGAACTCAATTGAACAAATTAAGAAACTTTGGGGTTAAATTGAAAAGAACTGAAAAGTTGGGGGCCAATTGGTGACTTCTGGAAAGTTGGATTAAAAGGGGTTAAAAATCCCTAATTCTTCTCCTCTCCCGTCTCTTTCCCTTTTCTTTCCCCAATTCAGAAAATCGGCCAGAGCCTCTTCCCTCTTCTTCGGCCGACGGCGACAGCAGCCCGGAGCAGTCGGCGCGGCGCTTTCGGCAAGGACGTGCGGCGACAGCATGCCTTGGCCAGGGGCTCGGCTGAGTGGCGATTTGAAATGGAGGATGCTGGACGGCCAGCCTCCCTTTCCGGCTTGGGCGTGCGGCGTTTGACGGACAACGGGCGGCGACTCGGCGAGGGCGTGCGGCGATGGACGGCAAGTGGCAACTGGCTGCTGGAAACAGTGGTTGGGGTTGCGATTTGGATCGGCCGATCGGTTGCGGCTGATTGGGATTTTTGGTTTGTTCGGGCCGGCAGTGGTTTGACATGGGGATTTGGAAGGTGGTGGTTTGGGATTTGTGTTGGGTTCGGGCCGTGAAACGGGGTGCGCCTGGTGTTGTGTTGAAACGGGCGGCCGTGGCTTCAAGTTTGGGTCTTGGTTTCGAGCTTGTACGTACGGGCTGGTTCTCGGGGGTCTGTAGTTGGCGGTGGTGGTTTGACGTGGCTGTCGAATCGGCGGTTGGGTGGCGACTCGGCGATCCGGATGGTTCGACGTGGTGGACGATCGGGCTGTGGTGTCGATGGTCGTTGTACGGCAGTGGTCGTGTTGGTGGTTGTCAGGCTGGAAGGTGGCTGAGTCGGCAGGTGGCTGGGCTGGTTCTCGTGGGTGGTTTGTCGGATGTGTTCGGGTTGTTGGCGAGGTTGTTCGGGTTGTTGTCGAGGTTGTTCGGGTTGCTGGTGACGATGGATGTTGGGCTGGTGTCTGGTTGGGTCTGTGGGTTTCGGGTCGTTTTGTCGTGGCGGTGTGGCTGTCGAGTCTGGTTTGTGGTTGGTGGTGGTGATCCGTGTGGTTCAGCGTGGGGCTGGATCGGCGTTGGGGTTTTGGTTGTTCGGCGACGATGATGTCGGAAACGTGGGGCTGCCGGGTTGTATTCGGGTGGCGATTCGGATTTAGGTTGACGTGGGTTGAAACGGGTCGCTGTGGGCTGCCGGAAACGGTTTGCCGTGGGGGTTCGTTGGGTTGTGTTCAAGTAAAGAAAAATAAATAAAATAAATAAAATAATAACAGAAAAGGTGTGTGTTTACCTGATGCTTGTGGCCGTATGCAGAAAGTGAAGAAAAGTCAGAAAAATAAATAGAATAACAAAAAGGGGGATTCAACCTCTTGCGGCTGTAATCTGAAATTGAAAGTTGAAGGGCTGAATAATTAGGAACGGCTGATGAGAAAAGAATAAGACTTTGCTTATAAACCAAAGATGGGTTTAATTTAGGAAGGTTAGGGTAGGGTCTTGGTGGGCTAGGCTAGCAATTGGGTTTCGATTGGGCTCGTTTTCATGTCCAAAATAAAAACGATCCACTAGACGACTTAAATTTAAAACTAAAATAATTCCGTGAACGACCCAATAGTATTTTAAATTATATAAAAAAAAAAAATAATAATAATTATGATATAAATAAATTATAATAATCTTAGTAATCGAGGATATTTCATAGACGACTTAATAGTAATTTAAATAAATAATTAAATTACTAAATAATTATAATAATTTGTTCGAAGTCGATATTATAATTTTATTTGAAAACGAACTATAATTTCGTTTAAATAGAATTCTTAGATTATTTAATATTAAAATAGGAAGTCGTATTATGGCGACGAGCTCGGGACTAGAATTTTTATTTCTTTTATGCATGATGATAATTAAATAAATGAATAAAAATGTATTGGATGTATGGATGTTACACTATATATGGAATCGCAGATTGAATCTACGATTCCAAAAAATACTTTTGAAAAAGATAAAATAGTAATCGCACCTTGGGTGCGTGATTCCATTATTTTTGTTTTTTTTATTTAGAATCACACATTGTATATGCAATTCATAAATTTAAAAAAAAAAAGAATAATAATATAATAGGAATCGCACACTCAAGGTGAGATTCTATCATTTTTAAATTTTTTAGAATCGAATATTGTATATGCGATTTCATAAATTTAAAAAAAAAAACCGCAGACTTAGTGGGCGATTACACAAATTAAAAAAAAAAAAAGAATCGCTTGTTAATTATATTATTTATTTGAATACAATTAATTTTAAACTAAGTCGTATATGTTGCCCTATTCTATAGGATGGATAGGAGAGAAAAAATCATTAAGTCCATTTTAAATCTAAGTCATATTTGTGGCCCTACTATGTAGGATATATATGGGAAATTATCTATTGAAATATTTATCCATTGTAATATCTTACATTTGAGTTTTTTTTTATTGACGTATATTTTCAAATCGCATTATATTGGTATATTTCATTCCAAGTATAATATTACTAAAATATTTTAGTTGTTGAAGGAAAAACACAATTAGTGTGCCTTCGTCAATAAGTAACTGATTAAGGATAGTTTAGATATTTGTTATCTTTATGTATTATGGAAACATGTACTTTGATACCCTATATAAAGGGAGTTTTTGATGAATAAGAGAACCTAATTTCTATCGTCTCTTTCGTCTCTCTTTTATGTCTTCTCCTTGTACTTTTACTTTTACACGTTAGAAGCACAAAACTCTAACAATGATCGAGAATAAGCCTACATACCTTATACACACTCCATACCTTATACACAATTTTCGTGGGTCAAGTTTCTAACTGCATTGTATGTTTGAAAAATCGGTTTCTCGAGTTTCAACCGTTGGATCGATCTTAGATTTTTAAAGAACCTTCCAGACCTTCTGAATTACATTCTAAACGGTGGAGATTGGATCCGGATATACGAAAAGATTTATATAAGTTTTCGAACAAAGCAGATTCTGCTTTTGCAATTTTCTGTGCAGAGTTTTTCAAAACAAGATTTCTCACAATAGAATCGTTGGATCAAACCAAATTTTGGATACGTTATTTAGAAATATACAGGTTCAATATGAACGGTGAAGATTTGAATATGAAGTCTGGAGAATCCGATATTGAATTTCGAACATAGATGATTCTGTTTATCGGAACTGTCTGCACAACTTATTTTAGAAATTCAAGTACGCACAATCTAACCGTTTGATGAAGCTGGATTTTGGATATATTATTCAAAACACGTATAGGATAAATTGGAACGGTGGAGATTGGGTTTGAAGGTCTCTGTCATCAGAAACCAGACAAACCTATTGAAAAACAAATTTTGGAAAGAATCATGACTTTCCTTCAAGGTAATTCGAATTACCCTATTATTTATTATTTATTAAATGCAGTTAATAAATATTTGACAATATGTATTTATGGAATGGTATGTATTATTGTGCATGTATATGTATATATGTTACCTATGATTATATGCATGTGATGTTATATACAATATTTACAAACATGAAATTTTGCAATACTTTAATAATATTCATAGAGTGCATAATATATTAGTATTCATGCTCTTATATGATTTCTAATTTAGAAATCATAAATAAAGTTATCTACATGATTAGATGAGAGATTGATCATGATTTTGCCAATATTTCTTGTTCATAATGAATTCCGATGAATTAATTAAATTCATAAATGTTGATCATGAATTTCGATGAATTGATAGATTCATGTATGTTGGTGATTCTCTTCAAGTTGATTTTATAAGCTACTTTCATGAATTTCGATGAATTGATAGATTCATGTATGTTGTATTTCTATTCAATCTAATTTATAAGCTACTTTAAATGTATGTATCATTGATTGTGTATTTGAATATTTTCATGATAATGAAAGTTCATGAACGATAAAGAATTGTGTAAATAAGTCTTGTGATAAGGTATATTCACATGATATCAAAGAAAGAGTTATTCTTCAAATTCATTGTCTAAAGAAATTGGTTGAACTAACTCAATCCAAATACAATTTAATATACTCAAAAGAAATTGAGTATTACCATCATTGGTTTGATGTGGAAACTAAAAGAACTACACTTCCACAATAATATCATCCATCAACCCCCAATTGACAAAGAATCGTCAAACTTAGTCAAAGTCAATTCTCTAATGAACTTGAGACTTCATATTGACCCCAAATCTTATATTGGAAGTATATGTAGTTTCAATATCTCAATAAATTCTGGATGTACTCTAAATGAATATTTTGAGGATTTTATGATACACTACTTCCAAGCCTAAGAATTTAGTGAAAAGAAATTGGTTCGCTTGCTAAAAAGGGTCAATGACTTTGATATGTTGCGACTAAAAATATGTCTTACCATATGTGAAAAAGAAAGTCACTTTAAATGACAATGATAAAATGAGAGATACGATCTCACTCTATTTTTTTTACCACTTGAGCAAACATACGGATGCACTTGTATAATATTAGTTATAATATTAAGTCATTGAGAGACATGACATTATTCTTCACAATACCAATGTTAGACCTCTGAATAAAGAAATTTCTTGAGGCTAACTAGAATCGATATGAATAGTGGAAATAATCTCAAAGTAAAGGGGAAGAGACATGTTCATCCCTACCTATGTGGGAAGAATGAAACACAAGGTAAGACAAGACAAGAGTTCGTGATATTTATTGGATATCCCTACCTATGTGGGAAGAATGAACCACAAGGTTAGATATGCAAGAGTTCTCCCAATAACCTTGCTTAGTCAATGAATATCATTTATTTTGATTGATGAAAGTACAATCAATCGTTCATATTAGACTATTGTATTTGGTTTTAAAATTTATTTTGAGTTAGATTTATGTGATGTGGCTTGATTTAAATTAATTATTATTTTATTGGGCCTATTGATAAATTTTACATTTCATTCTAAAGCATTGAATGTAATTGAGTTTATTTACCACACATTCACATACAAGGTTCATGAGAAACTATTAGATATAATGTAACATATGTAGTAAATAATGTTAGAAACACTAAGCCACGGAGGGCATTCGCAATTAATTTGAAACACTTACTTTATGGATTGAAATAATCCAGATGGATGTGGTATAACCGTCTAAGTGACTACTTGATTAGGAAAAGATAATATATGCCCTTGCGTATTTATTAAAAAAAACAAGTTTCAAATTTGCGATAATAATTGTATATGTCAATGAAAGGAACATAATATTCACTCTTAATGAAATAAGAGATATCGCTAGTTATTTGAACTCTTAATTTGAGATGTATCATGGGAAAACTCGGTCATGTTAAGGCTTTAAACTAAAACCGAGTTTGTGGAATACTAAATTCTACTATTTGCATATATCCAAAAGATGATCAGACAATTAAATAAGGATAAGTGCAATATGTGAGCACTTCTATGATCGGTCAAAATGAAGATATAAGGAAATATCAATTTCGTCAATGGAATGACGAAGAGCTGGTGGGAGCTGAAATTCTCTACCTACGTACAATATGTGTATTATTGTACCATTACTAATACACTTGACCAAATATTACTTTCTCAAAATTGTTATCTTGATTTAACTCAAGAAAGCTCAATGTCACTGGGATGGAATCAAAATGTAATTTGATACCTAAAAGAAACCATTGAAGCGAGTTTATTTTTCCCATTCATAAATATGATTGGCACTGCAGATGGTCTTGTAATCCCTATAGAAACTGTTGAGTTTACTTCCTACTGTGAAACACCAAATAGTATCGTTAATGTTGGTTACTCATTCGATCCATTTAAAGAGATCATTATCATACATGTAGTAGTTCGTGAGTATCTACGATAAATGTTATGATCATTCATATATCTGATGATAGTGGCTTGAACTCTATCACTGAAGAAAATGTGATAATACCAGTAATATCACCACAACTATTCTAAAAACCAACAATTATGCACTTTCTCAAGAATCAAGTAAATTGAGCAAGTCGAGACTTTCAAAGTTCTCTTGATAGATGTTCATATCAGAGAGAGGTGTACACTTTAGGGGGAGTCTCAACATAGGTGTGTTGTACTCTTTTTCCTTAGACTAAGTTTTATTTTTCCCATTGGGTTTTGTTACTTGTCAAGGTTTTAACGAGGCAACAATAAAACACCATTTCACCCTTTGACTTGGTACAAGGGGGAGTGTTGAAGGAAAAATACAATTAGTGTGACTTCGTCAATAAGTAACTGATGATGTATAGTTTAGGTATTTGTTATCTTTATGTATTATGGAAACATGTACTTTGATTCCCTATATAAAGGGAGTCTTTGATGAATAATAGAACTCTAATTTCTATCGTCTCTCTTTTATGTTTTCTCCTTATGCTTTTACTTTTACATTAGTATAATATTTCTAAAAAACCTCTATAATTTTTATAGATTTGCTGTGGAGGTTATTTCACCGTAATGGTGCGATTTTAAAAATATACGTCATTAGAAAAACTCAAACGTAAAATAATACAATAGATAAATACTTCAACAGATAATTTTAATAAATGAATTATATTCATTCAATCAAATAAATCATAGTTAGGAGTTAATGTTGTAAGTTAATGCTTTTCATTGACTTTTGATCTAACATTTTTTTTATCGAAACCTATATATATATATAATAGGGCCACAATATGACTTAATTTGAAATGAATTTAATGACTTTATCTCTCATTTATATCCTATATAATAGGGCAACAAACAAATATGACTTAGTGTAAGAGGTTCTTACATCTAATAAGCTGTTTGAGAATCTGATAAGCTGTTAGATCTTATTTTAAAAATAAGTTATTAAAAAGTTTGTGTTCAAAATAAAAAGAGGATGTTAAAAAATAAGGTGGGATGAGTACATAAACTTGCCCCTTCAACACGTACTTCGTAGCTCAACTCTAGCTCAAACTCAGGCTCGGGCTCGAACTAGACCCTCAAAGGCGCTACCAAGCTGCGCTACATCCCTTTCAATTGGTCTACAGGTCGCTTGCCCCAAGCCCATAGGAGCCTAAAGCATCTTTGATGCAGTCATCGATTCTCTCGAGAGTTCACAATTGCCGCGAGCAAACATATTCTTGTATAAACTACTGAAGTAACTCCATCCCCAACGGTCAAAAGATGAAAATCTTTGTACTATTCTGAACCATTCATGAACATCACAGCAAAAATAATTAAAACATTTATATCTCCCCTAGTATATGAAAGAGTGAAAAAGTGCTTTCGTTGTTGTGGAATAAAAAGGATTCCATCCTCAATCCCACAAAATTTGGATTCCTTTGTATCTCTTCTTTACTTTTAAGTGAGAAGGGGGTGTTAAGCTTTTTATCATCCTGGCGTCGAGCTATTTTTCCGCAGGACCTCCCCTACAGTATCGTCACCGTGATTTTTAATAGAAAATATTTTGATATTTTCTATTAATTGAATTTCATGGGCGAACAGCCCAATCCTTAGAACATACTACAGCCCCAGGTGGCGAAGAGCCGACATCGAGGTACCAAACTTTCGCTACGGCTCCGGTGGGTTCCCTTAACCAAGCCACTGCCTATGAGTCGCCGGCTCATTCTTCAACAGGCACGTGGCCAGAGCCCTAGCTCCTCCCACTGCTTGGGATCTTACGATCAATCAAAGAGAGATTCAACCACTAAAAGAAAGATCGATTCTTTGGGATCCTTCCTTTCTTCAAAATATTCCTCTGTATCTCATATGGATTTCATAATTATAGGAATGTACTTATTTTGTAGGAGCTTCTAAGCTTTTAAAGAGCTTATTTTTTTACTTCTTATAAGCTTTTTTAGAAATTTACCGAATAAATTAAAAAAGATTGTAAGCTCTTAAACATCTTATAAGATGTTTTGTAGAGCTTATAAGGCTAAAAAACCTTTATATCCAACCCCTTCTAAATCATATAATTAACACATGATTCCGATATATTTTTTCTTTTTTTATAATTTGTGGAATCGCACACCCTAAGTGTTCGACTCTTATTATTTATTATTTATTTTTAAATTTGTGGAATTGCATAGTATATTAGATTCTAAAATAAAAATTAAAAATAATGGAATTGCACACTTAATGTGCGAATCCTATATTATTTTTATTTTTTAAAAATCTTTGGAATCGCATATACAATATGTGATTTTAAATTAAAAATAAAAATAATGGAATCACACACTCAAGTTGCGATTCCTATTTTATCTTCCTTTTTTAAGCATTATTTGGAATCCCAGATTCAATCTGCAATTTCATATAGAAAAAAAAAAATGTTACTTTACAATTGCAGATTTAGCCCGTGATTTCACCTGAAATGACAATTTATTTAAACACCACACATTTCCACAATTTGTATTGAAAATTACAATATTTAGGCATTTTTACCTACGTTTATTATTAGTATAATAAAATTTTGTTTTCTTTGTCTGGCTTAATAGACTTTCGAGTTTTAGTACTTGGTTTGTGGGCTGATCAGGTGGGTGTTTATTCTATTTATAAGGCCTTTACTTGGGCCATGTATTTACTTTTTTATTTAAATATGAAATATATAAATTATGGGTGGGGGATGGGTTAGGCCTGGGCTAAGCCCAGTCCACCATTAAATCTGTCTCTTTATAAACTTTGAATTCGTAATTGGTCTACCAACTATATTATTAAACTTTCAGAACTTGAATGAATAATATAGGAATCTCCAAAAAAAAAAGTAGTCATATATATACATATTTATCAACGATGACAAATTATATTGATCATATACATTACACAATACTACAATATTTATCACACTTTACATTTATATTAATCAAATATGATAAGTTGTACAACTTTTTTAATCGTTAAAACCTCACAAAATATCAATCACACAATACAACCATATTTATCAAATAACAAAAGCATATTCATCACACAACATTAGATACATATATTCATTAACAAGAAACTAATCTCAGGAACATTAAAACTATGTACTGCAAAATCAACAAATCAATTTACCTTAAAACCATATATTCTGCATTTATATTCATTCTATTGTATTTCTATATTCATCACAAAAAAGTTCATATTCATCCAAAAGAAATGGGAAAAATCTCAAAAAATAAACTTGTACTAGAAGTACAACAATTTACATAGATGTTGAATAATTTTAGGAATAACCACATGCAAAAAAACCAAAAAAAAAAAAAGAAAAAGAAAGAAAGAAAGAAAGGAAAACACACTAAAATCTAGTTCAAGAGGTAAATTATTCTCAATCTAAAAAATGAATCGGGTGCACTATATAACTTTCCAACTGGGAAGAAGTAGAAGAAGAAGAACTATATTCCTAAACAAATTATCATTTCTAAAAAATGAATCAGGTGCACTATATTTTAAACTCACATGGGCGAGTTTTATAATGGAATGTGATCGGGTGCACTGTATAACTTTCCAACTGAGAAGAAGTAGTAGAAGAAGAAGAAGAATACTTGTGTTAGACCAAATTCGTGGGTCATGATCAGTCAAATTATCTTACTCGATACTATAATGTATTATATTCGAAAGTATTGATTTTTATAAATCTCTTAGCAATACTATGATGGATCGACCGTACTATGACATATTGATTTTTGTACTATGATATACTCCCTCTGTTTCACAATATAAGTCGTTTTAGAAAAAAACACACTTATTAAGAAACCTAGATAAATGAGTAAATACTTAATTTTTTATTTTCGTAAACTACCAAACTTCCTTTTATCTTACTCTCTCTCCTCAAATATCTCAGTTCCTAATTCACTTTTTACCTTTTTCTTTATCTCTCTCATCAAATATCTCAATTCTCAATTTCACTTTTTACCTTTTTTCTTTCTCTCTCTTCTCTTAGATTTGTGTGAAAAAAACAAAATGACTTATATTGTGAAACAAAAATTTTACTCTAAAACGACTTATATTGTGAAACGGAGGGAGTATTAGTTTTTGTACTATGACTTACTCCCTCCCCGTAAGATCTGCCGCATTTTAGAAAAAAAAAAAAGATTTATCTCGTTCTACTAATCGCATTTACATTAACAAGAGAAAGTTAATGTTAATTTTTATATTATCAAGAAGAATTAAGTGTCACTTACTAATTTCCCTCGTATGATTAATTCGTATTTTTTAGGCCTTTTAATTAAAAGGATGTAACCGTCCTTTGATATCTATTATTATAACATCAATCAACATTTTTAATTTGAGTGAAAATATTAATCACAGCAGATAAAATGAAATGAATGAAATATTAATTATAAAATTTTGGCTTGATGAATGATACGTCAGTTCGGCTTGATAAAAGCGTGACCCTAATAATAATAATAATAATAATAATAATAATAATCTTCTGACGGCGTTTGTCATTTATATTTTTAAGAAATAAGACAAATGATTAGACAGATTGATTCTGAAATTCTTGATTCCGTAGATCTTTGAAACCTATCAAAAAACAGCTTAATGTTCACTATTCTTTGACATTCAAGGCTTAAAACGCAATATAATTATTATTTAAATATTAGTTAAACTACATTTTAGCCGAATTATGGTTGCTTTTGTTTCTATCATATTTATAGACTAAAGTCGTAATCTATACGATTGTATAAAATAATAAGAGTAGTCGCGGAGATATGTAGTTAATCAATCACAATCACTACCCAGTAAAATACATAAATATATAATTATCCAGATTTCTAGAATGGAAGAAAAACTCCTGCTTTTGCTTATTAGAGATGTGCTCCTCTTCTATATCTTATAGGTATTTTAGGGAATAAATTTTCTTTTCGATGAGGCTAAGCTGAAGCCCTCGTATTCGGACCAGTATAAATAAAGGCAAAAACTTTAAAATGACGGTCATAGTGATTTTCTATCGTATGATGAGTAGACGTGTTGATCGGTTGGCGGTTAACCGTCTAACCGTCGGTTTCAACCGCGTTGACCGGCGGTCACAGTTAAAACCATAACCGTCAACCGGTTCCCGGCGATTAGGTTACGGTTAACCAAAGAGTTAACCTTAACCGGCGGTTAATTGGTTTTTTTTTAAAAAAAAACACAGATCAGTCGATCGACATAGTCGATCGACTACACACCAGTCGATCGACTGATCTGTGAATCAGGCATTGAAAATCAACGGCTGAGATCAACTAGCCGTTGATGATCGACGGCTCAAATTCAAAAGAAAATAGTCGTTGGGCGGTTTAACCGCCGGTTAAGGCCTGTTTTTTATTTTTATTTTTTTTTTGTAAATTTTTACACCTATAAATACCCCACTCTCCAACACCAATCCTCACACCAATTCATCTACTATTATTCTTTTTATCTTATATTTTCAAGTTTAAAGAAGTCAAGTTTCTAATTTGTGCAAGAAATAATATTATCAATAATATTCTTATTATTCATTCATAATCTCGTTTTACTTAATTCTCTTTTATAATATCACTATGGCAAGCTCTTCCCGTGATGTCAATACCAACACTTCAACTTCTTCTCGTCGAGGTTGAGGATCTCGACGAGAATCTTCGGCCGTCGCCGGAGATTACGTTTCCGATGAGATGACGGCGGAAGAAGTTGAGAACCTATATAATCAAATCAACTTCGACTCGCAACAAACCAATTTCGAAGAGGAATTACCGAGCTCCGATGAAGAAGGAGCGGCCGTCAATTTGGATGAAGATGAGGAGGAAGTGACGGGTGATATGCCGCCGCCTCGATCAAAACCGAGGGAATTACTTTCCCCCATCTTCCGATTGCATTTCACAAAAAAGACGATCAACGGAGAATCTCGAGCGCAATGCAATTGTTGCAATTCTCATTACGCCTTCGGTTCTAAGAATAATAAAGGRTACGGGTCGCTCAAATACCACATGGAGAAGAAGCATCCCGACAAATACGGCGCCGGTAGTTCTCAAACACAACTAAACTTCTCATCTTCATCTACCGCCGCCGGTAGGACCGGCGGCCAAGGTATGAGTTCCTCTACTTTATTTTAATATACCGAAAGTGGTCATCGGAAGTTTCTTGCAAAATTTGTTTCCGTTATGAATCTTCCTTTTAATCATGCGCATATTAGTCATTATGAAGAGTATACTAGGGGTGCATTTAATCCATCTAGCACTAGGATTTCATGAAATAAATTAACTCGCAATATTGAAAAAATGGCCGGTGAGTATAAATCGAATTTGATTTCAATATTTGATAGTTTGCCTCATATAGCCTCTATATGTTCGGATATTTGATCGGATCATTTTAAAAATCATAATTATATGGGAATTACTTTCCATTGGATTGATAATTCTTGGACTTTGGAAAAACGTTTAATAGCATATTGAAAGTTCGATAGCCAGCATACGGCGGTGAATATTTCGAAAAAAAATCTCCACTGTTTTGTCCGAGTATCATTTAACTAACAAAAATTTTTCAATTTCATTTGATAATGTCGCCGCCAATACGGCTAGTTTAGAATTGTAAAATTACTTGTCCACCCGCTATTGGTGGCAAATTTTTCATGTTAGATGCGTTTGTCATATTTTAAATTTATGTGTTCAAGATGGTTTAACTCTTTTTAAAACTAAGATTCAACCGATTAGAAGTGCTATAACTTATCTACGAAACCACGATTCGCTTCAAAAAAAAAATGGCGAAGATTTTGCAAGACCAATCAATTGCATCCAAAAAAATTTTCATTAGATGTGCCAAATCGTTGGAACTCTACTTATAAATTACTTAATGATACATTTGAATATAAAGATGCATTGTGTACATTTTTTAATAATGAAGAGGTCGATTTCGCTTTGTTTCCGAATATGTGGGATGATTGTTATAATATGATATCCCTTTTAAAAACTTTTAACGATGCCACCGTGGCTTTATCCGGTGTTTATTATCCTACCTCCTCAATACTTGTTGATCATTATATTCAAATAGTACTTGTTTGTAGTGCTTTACTCGGTAACCCGGAATTAGGTGATGTTATCGATGAGATGTTGGATAAATGGGTCAAATATTTTCATTATATTCCCAATGTTTTTTTGATTGCAAAGATTTTAGACCCGGATTATCGGATGGAGGGTTTTCAAAACTTACTTAAAATTTATTACGATGCATTAACACCTTTTTTAGAATCTCGTGGACTACCAATTCCTAGCCCTCTTAGTGTTGCTCACGAAGCACAACACTTTTTAATTCAAACTTTTAATGAATACGATCAATCTTCATCTTCTAGTGATGTTAATGTGTCCCCTTCCCCTTCCCACTCTCTCTAGAATTGCCAAGGAGGTCCTTGCCGTTCCGGTTTCGACAGTTTCTGTTGAACAGGCCTTCAGCACGGGAGGCTACATGTTAGATGAGCGTCGGTCTACCTTAATATCCAAAAATCTTGAAAATCAAATGTTGATGAACGATTGGGTGAAGGCCGAAAAACGAGAACAAGAAATGCAATTGGATGAAGGCAAAGAGAGGGACTATTACGATATCACTTCGGGAAGCAACGACAACGACGAATAGGTAAGTAGGTAAGTGAGGTAAGTAAAGAACTACGTGGACTTTGATTCCTTTTCGAGGACACGTAGGCAATTTAATTCTAATATTACAAGTTAAAATTTAATTTTAAATTTTAATATTAGAATTAAATTCAAGTTCTTTTTTTTAACTTATTTTTTTCAAACAAAAAAATTTCGAATTACGTGGACTTTGATTCCTTTACGAGGATACGTAGGCAAGTTAATTCTAATATTAAAAGTTAAAATTTAAATTTTTAATATTAGAATTAAAATCAAGTCCTTATTTTTTCCAAAAAAAAATAAATAAAGTTCGACTGAACTCAGTCGATCGACTATTTTTCAGTCGATCGACTGAAATTTATTCGATCGACTGAAATGATCGACTGCATTTCCAAAAACCACTCTCTGTCCTTCAGTCGATCCAGCAGTCGATAGACTGATTTAAAAAAAAAGGCGGTTAACCATCGGTTTTCCGGTTAACCGCCGGTTCGGTTAACCGATTTAACCGTAACCTTAACCGGTTCTCAGCCGGTTAGGTTACGGTTAACCAAAAACTGGTTAAATTAACCGACGGTTATTAACCACTGGTTAATTAACCGACTGATTTTAACCGTTTGTGCACGTCTAATGATGAGGGCCAAGCTCTCTCAAATATAAATTTAAATCCATTTCACCATCTATCGAATCTTATATAAAAGCAAAAATTAAAAAGAATGTCACAAAATTCTTCATTTTTTTTCTCTGGTACCCTCCTCTCACCACTGGAATCACATTCTTCCGCCGCTAAAAAATTGTAACCTGAACGCAAGACTCAGGCCAAAATCCTAAACAACACAGTTCAAAATCTTAGTATAACTTGTACGTTTCCTCTCCATCTCTCTCTTTCTCATTTCGTTTTTTCAATTCCTCAAGACCAACAACAAAATTGAGACAAAAAAAAATGGCAATTGGAATTCGGCAATACTACAAACTACTTAGTCTCGACGACAATTGAGACTTTCACTATCTCTCTCTTTCTAGTCGAGTATTCATATTCCTAGAATATGCGTCACTATCAGTTTTATATGTGCGTTGATCAGACTTTTGGGTTTTGAGTACATTGATTGATTTTAAAATTTGTGTGTGGTTCATAATGTGGATTTTATGGGATATAGTTATCTTTATGTGATTTTGGGTTTAGTTATTAGCGAAATACTAATCTATGAATGACATATGACATTTCATGTCTTATGTTCTAACATCCATTATAATTGCTTCGATATCTTAGTGGTTGTTCATTTGTAAAAGTTGATGCTCTAACATCCATGTAGTAGCACTGAGTTTATATTCTGTGATAAATGTTTGAATGATACATGTTACTGAGAATAAGAAGTGAAAACAATGAAATTAAGCTTTTAGGGCAAGTGATGAGCTTGTTATTAAATTGGTATGACCGTATTTTGATTCATTTTAATTTAGATAATTAGCTATGATTTGCTAAAATGTGAAGTAGTTAGAACACGGGAGCAAGGAGTATTTACATATCGATATTGCCCAAGTAATTAGGTACTATTTGTTTCGTTTTAGTTAACGATTGATTTTACACGAAATTACATTTGCTATTTATTCTCATTTTAGCTTATAGCATTGTTTTCCTATCAATATCTCCAGAGCTATTCACTTTGACGGCCCTATCCAGATGTTAATATTCCATGCCCTTTGAATCATATGATTTCTATTGTAAATAGTAAATGAGAATTGTTCCTATTATAGTCTCTGACTTTGTTCCACTCTTCTGATGAATAATTATGGTGATGTGGTTTTTCTTAACTAACAATATTTTTTATTGTATTATGAACCACTTTCCCATATGTTAGTTCTATAGTTGACGGCTTTGATTCTGAACGATTGTTGCTATGAAGTGGAGTGACTTTATGAGCTAATAATCAGTCTTTTGTCCTAAATGAGAAACCTCTTCGAACTTTGAATTGAAAGAGGTTTGTAAACCTGTCGATTCCATAGTAAAAATTAAATAGTTATGATGTTACACCTAAGAAGCTACTCCCATCAGATTCCTGCTTTTGTAAAAGCCACTTGGAATTCGAGTTTGGTGACCTGTCCAAAGTTATTGTAGTGAAGAGCAGAAACATAGATAATGAGTCAAAAAAAAAAAAAAAAAAAAAAAAGAACAAGAGAGACGAAGAGTGATGATCTTAACACATTTGATAGTTTTTCAATTTCAATTTTAAATTTTATGGTGCATCTGTCTTTGTAATTTATTGTTTTGATTGTAATGTAACCTAACCGCAACCACGAGTACTTTGTGTGATAATTTTATATTTTCAAATGCAAAGATCTTTTTCACTTTTGTAATAAATAGACTGAAACTCATCAACTGTACAGGTTATGCGGTATTTTCAAAAGTTCCTTTTTGTTTGGTTTTATGCAAAAAAACAGTCACTTTTGTACTAATTGTGTCACTTTCTCACTGTAGCTCATAATCTAACATTGTCACTTTCACACTAACAACTATCACTTTTGAACTAAAAAGTGCAACTTTTGCATTAAACAATGTTGCTTTTACAAATTATATTTTAATCAAACGTTTAACTTAAACTATAACACAGTCAATTTTGAGTTAAAACGTGTCACTTTTCTACATAAAATTTTCACTTTGGTACTGAAAAGGTGTCACTTTTACATATTATATTATAATCAAACATTTAACTAAAATATTACTTTGTCACTTTTTCAACTAATAATATCACTTAAGCACTAAAAGTGTCACTTTTATAAATTATTATATAATCAAACATTTAGCTTGAAATATAACAAATTAATAGTATCACTTTTTCCCATAATATTAACTTCTGACTAGTAAAGTGTCGCTTTTGCAATAACAAAAACAAAAATTAAAAAAAATCAAATGAATTGAACATGACTTGTATTATTCACAAACCATAGTAACATCATCATGAAATATAGTATAAATGTATGCAAATACTTTAAACTCATTAAAGATCAAGAAAGTCTATTCAATCTAGCATGAATTAGATCTTAATTATCCACCAAATTATCTGTATACATATATTTTGAATTAGTTAAAATCAAGAACACTCCACCAAATGTATAAAACTATCAAAACCACAAAATCGTACAAGCTTACTTCTTTTTCACATCACAATTGCTTCATGTTGTGTGTTGTGATACCTCTTGTGCACCAACATCATATTTGAGAGGCATCTGAATCTCAATTTGTCCCCTCAAGATTGTGAAACTTTAGAATTAGTACCCAAAAAACTCAAAAATGGGAATTCCCTTTCATCTGCAAAATTTGGTATTGACACTCCCATTTTGACATTGTTCACATACTTTGTTTGTTTTTTTTCCTAAATAATACAAGAGAAAACTTTGAATAAACTCAAATTTCACTCAAAGAAATACAAGAGGTATGTCGATGGTCGTCGGTCGGCTTTGGTGTTTTATTTTTAGAAAATGGATTGAGGCCACCGATGGCTGAGCCACCCATCAATTTTCGGTCGTCAATGTCAGCACACACCCTTCGATCAAATCTGGTTGCATGTGTCAAAGGTTGCCAACCAATTAATGACAAGACATGAAATCAAATTCGATCAAATCTGGTTGCATGTGTCAAAGGTTGCCAACCAATTAATGACAAGACATGAAATCAAAAGGAAAAAAAATACAATTATCTTACCAATATATAACAAAACATATTACTGTACAATATGATAAGTATTACAAATTTAAAGAAAGATTAAAAGTGACAATTTCGTATAGAAAAGTGGCAGTGATTTGAAGTAAAGTGTCATTTTCTACCAACAAATTACAGTATATTTTAGAAGAAATTAAATATGACAAATTATAGAATAAAATAGTATTTACCTATAATAAGTAACTATTTTTACAAGGAAAAGTGGTAGTGTTTTCTAGAGAAAGTGATACTTTTCTACCAACAAATTACAATACATCGACGACGAAGAAATAAAAAAATGACAATCAAAAGCAAAAGGCAACACTAGCAAAAGTCAACTCAAAATAATTCAAGAATGATCTATAATGATAAACATCGCCCATATTATATCTACTAACTACATGTTTAACATTGTATAATCGTGAAATTCAAAAACTTTAACCGTAAAAATAAAAGTTTCGACTATATATACCTCAATCTCTCAACGTGATAAAATTATCTTTATTCTAAAGTCAACACGCATTGTTTATAAAGTGCTCAGGTGGCATGCAGACAGAGCTCGTCGTCCTCCGCAAACATCCACACAATGTCGTCTCCAAACATCCATTTTCTAATAATAAAAGGTATTAGAGCCCAAAATGCGTTCATCTCCTATTTTAGTCTGTTGGGCAAAGCCAACTTTGGGCTCCATCAAATTAAATTCGGACGGCTCGATCCAAGAAGGAATGGCTGGGGGAGGCGGACTAATCAGAGGCCCAGATGGTGAGGTGTTGGCAGCCTACTCCATTTTTTCCAAGCCCGGAGCAGCATAGAGGCGGAGGCCCAGGTACTTTTGTTTGGGCTGAATTTATTAGAGAAATTACCATCCCAAAGCTATTGGATTAAATTGGATGCCCAGTCTTTACTCCAACTCATTCAAAATCCGGCCCACCAGGGATATTGGACTTTACAACATGCTTTATTAAAGATTCGAAAATCCTCCGAGGCCCGCAATATTAAGTTCACACACATATTTCGTGAAGGAAACAAACCGACGAATTTTCTTGCAAATTTAGGTTGCCGGGATCAACGAGACATGATTTATAATTTTAGAAATTTACCAAAAATGTGTAAAAGTTTGTGTCGGATGGATCAACTTGATTATTCATCTTTTAGGATTCATTAAAACTAGAATTTTAATTCTTGGGAATTTAATTCCCTGGTTTGTATTTCTAGATCTTAGGTTCATTACGGGGTTCGCGTACTTATCCCCTCAAAAAGTACCAATGTATCTATCTTTCTTGTAATTCTGACGTTCTTTAATACGTCGCATCTATAAATTCCACCCCTCTGGTGTTTTAAAAAAATAAAATTAAACTAATTAGTTCAACTTCCCACTTTCTTCATTTTCTTTTCAGGATTACAGGAGAGATTTCATGGCTCCAACTACTGATAGATTCATTATCGCTGATAAGTCCAAAAAGTTGGGCTACCAAATATAGGGGGTACTAACCTCAAAATTGAGATCAGCGA
The DNA here is from genome assembly GCA_014905375.1 of Phtheirospermum japonicum. Lineage (NCBI taxonomy): Eukaryota > Viridiplantae > Streptophyta > Magnoliopsida > Lamiales > Orobanchaceae > Phtheirospermum > Phtheirospermum japonicum. The sequence goes on from BMAC01000074.1 coordinate 751,586, forward strand.
CCTAAACAGAACTTCAAATACGTCAAAGCGACCTTCCCAATCTCTCACGATCCTCCAAGCGACCTCGCCGATCCTGCAAAACAACGCCTAGAACGGGCCGGATTTCGAGCCCGTTAAGGCCCTCCGACGCTTAAGTTAATAAGCGAAATCACCACTTCTTCTCTCAACAATAATGTAATATAATGATATCATAGGCTTAAAATAATGAGAGGTATGCTCCTCCTTTTATAGATACAAGAGAAGTCATTGGTTACCTTCTCCTACCACAATTCCATAAATACAATAACTGTCTTATAATTAGGATTCCTCTCATATAGTAAATTCCCATAAACAATAAACCTCTCAATAAAGTACCAAAATAAGCCGTAGCTTACGGTCCACCAGGCCCATAACAATCCACGTACATCAAACCCACAAACAGGCTCAAGTACTCAGCCCAAATTACAAGAGATCGCGACCCTATATGAAAAGTCATCCCCATACTACAGGTCGCTACTCTTCACAAACAGCTCGCTAATACCAAAACAGCTCGCTCACTTCTCAAAATCACAACACAGCTCGCTTGACTTCTCTTGTATCTATAAAAGGAGGAGCATACCTCTCATTATTTTAAGCCTATGATATCATTATATTGCATTATTGTTGAGAGAAGAAGTGGTGATTTCGCTTATTAACTTAAGCGTCGGAGGGCCTTAACGGGCTCGAAATCCGGCCCGTTCTAGGCGTTGTTTTGCAGGATCGGCGAGGTCGCTTGGAGGATCGTGAGAGATTGGGAAGGTCGCTTTGACGTATTTGAAGTTCTGTTTAGGTCGCTGATCTCAATTTTGAGGTTAGTACCCCCTATATTTGGTAGCCCAGCTTTTTGGACTTATCAAATTGGCACCGTCTGTGGGAAAGAGGGACATCGAGTCCTTGAGCGAAAGACGTGAGGTACACAATTTTCGTAGGTCTAAAATCTGACTGCGCAATAAACTTTAAAAATCGTTTTCTACTGTTTCAACCGTTAGATCACATTGAAATTTTTTATAAAAAGTCAAGGAACTTTTTAAATTACGTTTTGAACGGTGGAGATCGGATTTTGAGATGTGAGGGAATTTATATAAATTTTCGATCGAAGCAGTTTTTATTTTCAGAAAATCCTGCGCAGTGTTTTTTAAAATACGATTGTGCATAATATAACCGTTGGATCAACTCGAAAATTGGATATGTTAATATA
>BMAC01000074.1:754534-766268 GCA_014905375.1 Phtheirospermum japonicum
CCTGACTTATTAACAATCCCATCAACCAGCACTCCGAGCATATTAGCTCGCATAAGAACAACCATCTATATGATCATAAGAAAAAACATGTAAAACAAACACCACAACCACTTAGTCATAGAAAAACCATCAGAATAGCTCGCGCAACTCTATTTATCATATATCACAAGAATTACTCAACTTCCCCAAAACACAAACTTCATGCGGGAGAAGTGCCCTCCGGTCCAGAATTACCTTCTCCCGCCATAAAAAACACAACTTTTAAAAAAACACTAACTCTTCACACTACTTCACAAATCACAGCCTCTCAACATTAACCTCGTACGGGAGAAGTGCCCTCCGGGTCCAGAGTTACCTTCTCCCGCCACAAAATTCACAAACCACTTGCCTCAAACACAAACTTTCACCACAACCTTTCAACACAAACTTTGTGGTACGGGAGAAGGTAACTCTGGACCGGAGGGCACTTCTCCCCGTACGAGGTTAATGTTGAGAGGCTGTGATTTGTGAAGTAGTGTGAAGAGTTAGTGTTTTTAAAAGTTGTGTTTTTTTATGGCGGGAGAAGGTAACTCTGGACCGGAGGGCACTTCTCCCGCATGAAGTTTGTGTTTTGGGGAAGTTGAGTAATTCTTGTGATATATGATAAATAGAGTTGCGCGAGCTATTCTGATGGTTTTCTATGACTAAGTGGTTGTGGTGTTTGTTTTACATGTTTTTCTTATGATCATATAGATGGTTGTTCTTATGCGAGCTAATATGCTCGGAGTGCTGGTTGATGGGATTGTTAATAAGTCAGGGTTGATTGTTTTTAGGATACTGCGATCTCGTAAGACGAAGTGTGATTGGTGGTTGCGACCTATAATAGCTTATGGGTTTTATTTCGTACATGGTTTTTGGTTTCATTACCCTTTGGGGCGAGCTGTGTGCATTTTTTCCCTTCGGGCGGATTGTGTGTGTTTTTACCCTACGGGGCGATTGTTTTGTTACCCGTTGAGGCGGGCTCTGTGCGTTATACCCTTTCGGGGCGGATGGCATTTTCCAAATAACACTTGGCGAGTTATTTTCATGGTTTTCATATGGTTAGAAGTTGTGGTTGTATTATTATGTGTTTGGAAGAGGTATGATTGACCTACGCATCTTTTTCAAGATATTGTGTTCTGATATTATGGATGGTTATGTCTGTGCGAGCTAATATGTTTTATATGCGAGCTGGTTTTAGCTCTATCGGATTATTTGTGATTCGTGATGTGATCTCATGGTCTTATGAGGATATGAAATATGATTGGGATTGGTTACGATTTTGTGCGACCTATGTGCAAATCATGTTTATTTGACATTTACTTTTTGGGGATAATCTAGTTGGACTACTTGATTGTATTAGCTTGGGGGACTATATAGGCGAGCTTTATTGAGTTGATGTGGCCTAGTTGTTTTGTTTTACTTATATTAATTAAACATTGGGACTAGGTAGTTTTCAGTCCCATGTTATTGTCATATGGTTACAATTGGATTTTCTTGTATTATTGTGACCGATTATAACTTCATGCTGTAGAAGGGTATGGTTTTAGGTCGTCAGGTATGGGTCTAAGGACTCGACTTGGGGACTCGCAGGTATGTCTTCTTGGGCGATGAGCGAGCTCAACGAGCTGATCTTTTTGAGGTCGCGATTTTATGTGGTAAATTCTTATGGGATGATTGATGTATAGTGGTGGGGTGATTTGTGCGTGTTGTATGTTGTATTTGTTTTTGATTGCGTTTTTGAAATTATTGAGCCCGAATGTGATTTTAAGTCGGTGAATAAAAGTTGTGTGGTTTAGGCCATCATATATAAAGTTGGGGACTTGGTCTGGGGACTTGCATATCGTCCCTCGTGAGGTGATCATGCTATCTTAAAAAGAAGCGAACTCGGTAAGCTGAATTTTTGCAGGTCGCAAGTATACTTGCCAATTCACAGTGGGATAATTGGTACTATGGCTCGGTTTGTAGGATTGTGTGATCCTGAAAAATGATTTGGTAAGGTGGAATGGTGATTTACTTATGTGTTTTTGTTTTATTGATTGTTTTTAAGTGGTTGTGCTCTTGTGATTCTGTTTTTACATGTCCTACCTGATTTCATACCTCAATCAGCTAGAACATGGGGGACTAGCTGATGCGGACCAAAATGTCCATACGTAATATTATTTGATTTATGAGGTTATTTGTGGTAAGCGACCTCATTTATGGGAGAGGGTGTTCCTCCTAGAAGATGTTGGTTACCTTCTCCTACCACAATTCCATAAATACAACAACTGTCTTATAATTAGGATTCCTCTCATATAGTAAATTCCCATAAACAATAAACCTCTCAATAAAGTACCAAAATAAGCCGTAGCTTACGGCCCACCAGGCCCATAACAATCCACGTACATCAAACCCACAAACAGGCTCAAGTACTCAGCCCAAATTACAAGAGATCGCGACCCTATATGAAAAGTCATCCCCATACTACAGGTCGCTACTCTTCACAAACAGCTCGCTAATACCAAAACAGCTCGCTCACTTCTTAAAATCACAACACAACTCGCTCATCTTCTAGGAGGAACACCCTCTCCCATAAATGAGGTCGCTTACCACAAATAACCTCATAAATCAAATAATATTACGTATGGACATTTTGGTCCGCATCAATCGCAGTAGATGATATCGATGACCTCAGCAGAAAATGCAGTAGATGAAGGTGTTGTTGTTGTTGTCGGGAATACCATTTGGATTTAGTAGATTACTCATAAATTGTCAACTCCAAGAGCTTGCTAGCATGTGGACCACCTGATATGATCATAAATTGGTCAAAAGATCGAGCTTCAAATGATCAAAATTTGAAATCAGGATATGCATGTAAAGCTTTTGATTAGGTAATGAAAGTCAAAACTAAAATGTATAACAGACTTCCTTTTCTACATGTTTTCATTGGAAATGAAAACCAAAAATCATAAAATTCCATGAAAACATGCCCAATATCAACCACTTTTAACGAATCTAAGTCCTAAAAAAAATCCTTTTTCGCCAAGAACATAAAAATACTTCATAAAACCGTGACCGTAACATTAAGTTTTCTTAACTGCTCATCTGAAAACTATGTTAAACAGATTCATATACACCAAATCAAACATAGTTATTGAACAATATTAATTACTTGCTTCCTCATTTATAAGAGCGCCATTCCAAAAATCACCAGAAATAACAGGAGAACAACTAATCAGACCCTCGTTTTCCCAAACAAACACTCATTAAAAATTCCATGTTCATACCCAATAACTTACACTCCTCCAAACACCTCTTCTTCAACTCCTTCACCCTTTGACAAGTTTCAGAAGGCAATGGTGATTACCTATTATAATTGACAATTTTGTAAGAAAAGTGAGAGTATTCTATAGAGAAAGTGCACTTTCTACCAATAAATTATTATACAAAATGATTCCACACACAAAAAATATCATGCAATTTCGAAAAGGCTGACAAACAATGAAGAGAATTGCCTTATTCAATGATTTTTGCAGCATCTTCATCATTATAAATAATAATTGATGAATCGAGTTGTTGGTTCACGATTATTATGAATCATCTTCAATAAAAAAAACAATAAATCTTGAGTTTTAGTGTTCGGGTACATTATATGTCAAAGTTCACCTCAATCGACATTAAATCCATAGCGGAATCGTGGTGGAATCGTAGAGATGAGGGATTCAAACTAAGAAAAACTGATGATGGAGGTGGTCGGAGTTGCTAAGTTAAATTTTCGGCATTACATCCATGGTGGAGGAGTGTTGAAGGCGTGATGAGGTTCTCTTCTAAGGTCACTAGTGTAGAACAAACTTTTTGGAACGGGTAAAAAAGCCTATCTAGAACGGCTATTGAACTGGTCTAGATGCAACCGTTCTAGAAAGTCAGACATTCTAGAACAGTTTTTTGCAACAATTCTAGAAAGTCCGACTTACTAGAACGGTTGAAAACCCGTTCTAGAAAGTGTTTTGCGCGTTCTAGAAAAGTAGTCTCTTGATTTTATTACTTGTCACGCATTCAAAAACTACTTTATAAAATGGTTATAAATTTTTGAAAATGATTTTTTAAAAATACCTTCTAAAAAGTGTGGCTTCCAAAACGGGTTTACGAAAGACACCTTCTGTAAAGTGTAGTTTTCTAGAACGGGTTCTATGAGACCCGTTCTAGAAAGTAGTAAAAAAAAGAAAATGAAAGCACGTGCCAACAAATACACTAAAATATCCAATACTAATTATGGTGGATATATTAATTATTCCAACAAAAAAACACACCAATATTTAATAAACGCAAGATATTTATCACTAATTAACAATAATTGGCAAAACAAGTAAGTTAATAACTATGATCTTTTAAAATTTCTTAAAATCAATATAAGGGTCGAGTTTAGAGGTGTGTTCGTGATATCTGAGGGTGCCTTGTTCATGTTAGCATATTAAGAGTTTTAAAGTAAGATTTGACTTTAAAACACGATAAAAGAGGATAAGATTGGATTTAAAAAAACACCTGTAATAATCCTCCACAAACTTTGTGATTCGCTTCCATTTGATATAAGTTAGTTTCTCCACAACTTTGTCCTTAGAAGCATCTATTTCTCTCCTCCAATATTTTATAGGTATAGCTGGACCCTAATTCGAACATAGTAAATTGCATAATTAAGAACATTGTGCAGTTTTTAGGAATAGCTAGATATGAAAAAAGAAAACATTTTCATTTCGCTAGAGAATTTTTTTTTAACTCAAATTCTCAGATCCCATGTTCCACTGTGTATTATACTTTCTGTCTCACTATATTACCAATGGTATGTGTCTTAAAACAATCAACCACTTATATTTATCTCAACAACACGTCAACGCATATTAATCATTCAACCAAGTAGAACAAAAAAGTGGAACAAGAAATTGATTTCATATTATATAATTACTTTCACTTTTTTAACTAAATCATATATAAAGAAATTGTTAAACCAACTATCATAATCACATTAGATGAGTCTTATAATTCAATTGGTATTAATCACTATTCATTAATTCACAAGAGGTGTGATCAACTTATCATATTTATCATAGTTTTTATATAAAACAGATTTTTATCATTATACTCCCAACCCCTACCCAATCCGCTCCTCAGCTGGCTAGCAACCAAGCAGCGAGGGGGAATGATATTCTTGGTATAATTAATTGGGAATAACTACAGTTCTTACTCATCGGTTGCATGAAAGTATAAATGTTCTAAACACAATCAGATTTAAATACATTATACTTGATCACAATTATTATATATATCGTTATATATATGGCATTGTATTTATTGAATTATTGTATTGATTATTTGCAATTATTCATATAAATATTCCCATGAGTTAATGTTGTAATTGATATGGTGAGATATCAGTGATAGAACATTACTCTTAAAATAGCCTCGACTAATGATTATCAAGATTGGGATATTGATAATATAATATATGTCGGCATGTAGTCTACATCACATTCTTAGAGAATGTAGTTAGTCTCATGACTGCGAATAATAATTATTCATGATGGACACATGGATACATTAGAGAGTATTGGTAAACCCTACTGATAAGTTATTTATTGTATGTCTATAAACTTATCAGTGTATAAAGCGTGTGATAATCCTTTGACTTGAGGTCAATACGCACCTTGTTTCCTGGGTGATGTACTTTAACCATGACCAATGCTTGAACTACTTTTCGGGGTAGATATGGCTTGTGTTGGGTACATCATGATATAAATTAAGGTGTTAGTTGAGCCAACAAAGAATTTATTCCTCGATTGAATTTCGAGAGTGATCACTCATAATCTTTGTATTAGGTCAACTAAAGTCATTGGCCAATATAAGAGACATATAGTAAATCTTAAATATTTTGAGATAGTAGTTGATTATGATCTAGTTGTCAAATAATAAAGATAAGATAAATTGATTAAGCCATGAGATAGACACTTGGATAAATCTTAAACTTAATCGAGTGATTCAAAATGAAAGGAATTTCACCAAAGATTAGTATAAAGGTTTGACTTCAAGTGAATATTCCTTATATATTGAGTTCGTCCAACTAAGCCATCTAGGAATTTTGTTTGGATCATCATTAGATTGATGTCATATATAAAGGCCTATAGGGTCACACTATATGCGATTACTTCTTCGACTTAAGAGTGCATCAAGAAAGTAATAAATATTAATAATTATGATGTTAATATATATTTGATAGAAGTTATTTAATTAAATTAAAATTGGATTTGTATTTAATTATCTATGTTATATTAATAAAGGTACTTGGGCCAAACCTGTTTTAGGCCCATGTCTTGGACAGTCCAACCCTTTTTAATAGGATTAGGGTTCTCTTATGTACATAGTATAAATATAACATAAAGTCATAAGTTGACTAAGAGAGTTTTTAGAGAAACATTCTTGAGCTTTCGTGAGATTTCCTAATTTTCTTCACAATAGCAATACACTGAAGTTGGATCTTGCAGTCGGAGGATTAATTATGTGGACATCTTAGTGTTGAACTCGGATCGGAATTTACTATAAGGTTTTCATGATTTTATTTGATTATTTATTGTATAAATATATTCGTTCATAGTATGGATCTGTTGGATCTAAAAAATCTTAAAACTTCCACTGCACGAGCATAGTGTTCGTCTCTACAAATTCCAACAGTGATATTAGAGCTCGGGGCTGTGTTAACGATTATGTTTATAATTTTATAATATTAATCATGAATCTAATTATAGTTTAATTAGTTTTAATTTGATTATAAATAATTAATTAAAATAGTTTTAACTAATCAGTTTTGTTTTAATTATTTGATTAAATCATTTTTAAAAAATGAAACTGAAGAGGAGATCGGGAACGTACCTGACTCTTCGCCGACAATGAAGAACCTATAGCAGGTCGACGGTCTAGGCGTTGCCAGTGGCTGGAGCGGTAGACTGCTGGGCAGGCGACGACTTCCCAGATGGCGGACGACCGGTGGCATGGCGATGGGATGGCGGTTCTTGGACGTCCGCTCGTGCCTGCTTCCTCTCGATTCCGACCGCTCAGGCTGTCATTCTGGCGGGCCATCATTGCCGTTAGCTTCGGCTCCGTAGCCCGGTGCCGATGGTGGTGGCCGACGAAGCCCAAATCAAAAGCCCTAAATTAAATTTAGGGCTTGGGTAAAATCTTGAGAATTTGATATAGTTTTGGACTTGATTGTAATTTTAGAAATTCATGAGAATTGCCCCAAGTTTTCGAAAATTGTGAGGCTGCCCAGGACTTTTCTGAGATTACATTCTAACCCCAAAAACTTTTCAAAAAACTGTTTTAAGCCCGAATGGCATTTCTCTAATTATAAGAATTTTCAAGAAATTGCATAAAGATCCAAAAACTTTCAGAAAATTGTTAAGGACCTGTTTGGCTGTGCAGAAAATTCTGAAAACATGTATTCTTTGCTTTAAATCTTTTATATTATTTTAGAAACTAATTTGAAATTTTGGATTTCTAAATTAGAGCATTTTCAATATTATTTAGAAATAAGAATTAGATTTCGAATTTAATAATTTCTAAATTTTAAATTTTTTAAAGTAATTTAGAAATCGGATTAAATTTGTAATTTATTTTTCTAAATTCTAAATGATTAACCCATGATTATTATTATATTATTACATTATTTGATAATGTGAATAAAATTAAAATTCTGAATTTTAATTTAATTATGGAATTGTTTCTCTATTTTTCCTAGTTGTTTATGTGACTCGTATATTACTTCTTAGTATAGAGTTCGCATATATTGTCTGGGTAGGCGGCGCCCATTATTTGTCAGACAATTTGCTTATAAATTATGGGTAGGCGACGCCAAATAATTGTTTATTGTTCATTTGGATCTTATTAATTGTTAAACACCGATAAATGATCCCCAATAAAATATGATTCTCAACTTGAATGAACGCGCAGTCCATTACAATTTGGTGAGTACGAAATCTTTTTCGTCCATGAGTATTTGCACCCTAGTGCTTGCTCCAGTCGATGAGGTTGAGGCTTGATCATAGATGCATATGTTTGCGATCGTGTAATGGGGTTGACTTAGTTAGTTCTTTCTCATCGCCCTAACGTCGGAATCAACTAAGGGCGTAAGATCGGATTTGATCCGATAGACCAAGAATTATAATTGTGTATAATTGGTTTGGAGACCTACCAGTTGTGCTATTGTGGTCATCAGCCCTAGCAGAGGCTGCAATAATATGAATATGGATCTTGTCTTGCTATGATCATATTTGATATGAGTCCGTATTCTACCGTGGGGTCATAGAGTGTGTTAAAATAGTGGGAGTTAGTTTTTAAAGTCTTTGTTAATTAGTCCATAATTGTGATCATAGGAATTAGAATTAAAGTTTAATTCCTGCTCTATTTATTTTCTCCAGATTAGTTAAGATGTCGAATTTATCATTGAAATGCTTGGTTGAAACAAACAAGTTAATTGGACCAAGCTTTATATATTGGTTGTGCATTCCACGTTTAGTTCTGAGACAGGAAAAATTTGAGTATATGTTGGACACACCTGTTCTTGAGATTCCTGATAAAGATTCTCCTGAATATGCCAAGTTTGACATGGATATTCATGGGAAACTTAAGGATGATGCAACTTCGTCACAGTGTGTCATGTTAACTGCGATGACGATGGAATTGCAGAGGCAGCATTAACTCATGGCCCCTTATGAAATGTTAGAGCATTTGAAGAGTCTCTATGCTTGGCAAGCTCAACTTATAAACGAAATACAACAATCACAAACTTTCATCAACTCAACTGCTTGCTACTTTAATATTAATACTTACTCAAACTTTAATTGAAATAAGCAGTTGCATAAAAAAAACTATATAATTAAGTAAAAACTAAAGCAATAATAAAAAATTACACAATAGATATTTCAAAAGTAAATGCTTGAAATCTTTATAAAAATAGAAAAATATCAGAATAATCAATTTCTGGCTAATTCCTAAACAAAAACTTGAGGCTCAGACCTGTTAATAATATCAGGCAAACGAAACCGACCACGCCATGGATGCAAAATCACCAATTGCACGTGACCACGCCATGGCTACAAAATCACCAATTGCACATGACACGTCACGTGCTGTCCGGGCCGCCCCGCCAAGATATGAATTGGTTTTCCAAATGCCCGAACCATTAATTAGCTCATAACGAAATAAACAACAAAGAAGTATCATCCCAGCCTCAAAAATCCTTTCATCCGTCGATCACTACCAAAAATAAATAAATAAATAACAGACATTATTAGCTTCATCGCAAAAGCAATTTTCACTTCTCTATGTTTATCTCATTCCTTTTCTCAGTTCGGGTCTAATAATGGGTGCTTTGAATTGATTGATTGTGTGAAAAGGCTGTTCATCAATCTCTGCATAAACACAAACTTGAGGCTCAAATGTTTTATGGATATCAGGCAAATCAAAATCGACAACACCATGGCTGCAAAATCACCAGTTGGCCCCGCCAAGATACGGGTCGAATTTATAAATGACCGACCCATTAGCTCAGATCAACACAAATTACAAAGAAATATCATTACAACATCTCAAATAAAATAACCCGAACATAGGTCCAGTGGCCATCATCCATCTCATCGACCGAAGCATAATATATGTACTATCATCAAAGATATATAAGAGCTGCAAAAAAATAAAAACACAAATTCAAATCAGAAAATAATTCCTAATTAATACGAAAGAAAACACACCTATAAGCAAATCTTATCGAAAAAAGCAGATTGAAAAAACCATCCAAGATTCAATTTGCAAGATTGGTAAGAAATAGAGAAATAATCGAAAACATTCAATTGAGAAAAAGTAGATCAAAGAATTCAGAATAAGTTGGACGGAATAATTAGACGACATAATAGCCATTGAATGTTTGAAGTTGGAAAAAATCAGTTTTCAAGAACGGCGGCGAGAGAGGGGCGAGAGGAATGACAAACCCTAGGTTTGCAGTACAAATGAAAAAATAGAAAAAAAATTGTTATTTATACCTAATCTAAAAATCCCCTAAAGGTAACTGTTTCAGCCCAAAAAATAGGACCAATGATATGCCTGAAGCCTCGAATACCTTCCTGATCTGCACCACCAACACAAGTTAAAAAGGACCGCCGGTGGTTTTCCGGTGGAAACCTCTCCGATGATTAAGTCAGTAAGCGTTTGAGGTGTTTTCCAGAAAATAAGAAGGAATGCTCAAAGAATGACATACCTTTCTCAGCCTTGAGGCTGAGATATTTATAACTTTCCTCGGTGGGGATCCCAGCCGGGATCCCGGGAGCATGTGCCGCAAATTCATGGGCCGTTTGGCATAACCAATTCTGACAAATGGTCCCACTTGCTTTTCTTATGTAAGCAGGTGACCAGACCTGTTTAATTCAGCTCTTCCCTTGTTCTTAAGGTTTCCGGGTCTGCCTAGCTATTCTTWTACTCGGCTTCAGCACTAGGCGGTTTATTGTCTTTCTTGGCGGGATCTCTTTTCCGGGATCTCGGAGGCACTGACCGCGAATCGTGGGTCGTTTGGATAACAGTCTCTGACAAGTGGTCCCCCTTGTCACTCTCCGAACAAGGAGTCAGATCTGTTATAGGCCTGTTCTTCCGGCACTACCACCAAGAACTCCTGTCAAGGGAATACTCCTACTCTGGATACATCATCAGATCATCCAGCTCTTACCCAAGAGAAAAGTCTAATCAGGTTTCTCATGCGCGAGCCACCCTTTCTTATATTATTAACCCCCAGTCTACCTCAATCCAGGTCTTACTAATCATGCCCTATCAACTCCTCCCCCCGAAAAGATTGAGGTAGAGCTGTAAAACGCCTGGGCTCTTTTGATAATAAATGAGGGCCCACGCCCTTTATTATTTCTCGTACTAACACGAATCCCGAAAGACACGCTCGACCACCAGACCTAATTATTGGCATTAGTGGTGTCGGTTCGTATTCCCAAACGGTTACCTTTCTCGCACGCCTTTCCAAGTACTGATAGGTCAGCGACGTGTGACCTGCCCTAGGTCAGCTAGTACACCCAGCGCATCACTTTGGGTACTGTTCCCCTGCCCGAATTAAATGCACGGATCCCATCAAATCCCGCTTTTCCTTGGTTTTCGTATTTTAAATTTATCCTTTTTGCCTTTTTATTCCCGCTTTCCTTTTCTTCCTCTCACTTTTTGCATTTCCTTACTTTTTCAAATTCTCGAGCTCTCTCTCTCCTCCAGCGTTCCAGGCAATTTCCCAAACTCATTCTCAAATTCTATTTTTCGGCGATCTTCATAGACCAGGTACTTTCCTCAACCTTTCAATTTCGCAATTTCTTTAATGTCATCTCCCGTAGCAGATTTTTCTCTTTCCTCGCCGTCTGCCATCCCAGGGGCGACGGCGGCCCCTTCTCCGTCGGTACCTAACCCTCTGGGAGCGGCGGAGACTCCTCTGCCGCTTCAATCCATCGCTCCAGAGGCAGCGGACGCCTCTTCATCTTTATCGCTGGCCGCCGCTGAGGCGGCGGCGACTTCCCCGCCGTCCACCTCTCAGGCAGCGGGAACCGCCCATTCAGACTCTTCAAGCCTGGAATATCCTCCGGCGGACCCTAGTCATCCGCCGGTAGTCTCTATTCTTAGTGAGAGGACCGTAGAGGAAATTAGGTATAAGCCA